>WYDI02023519.1:0-24807 GCA_009867235.2 Psittacus erithacus | reverse complement strand
TATGTATATATTTTTATATATATATCTCAAGTTCTCCCCCTGCATCTAGGTAGTGTATGGAGGACCAGGTCTCAAGGGACCCTGTCCTCTGCCCAATCCCCAGCCAGTGGCTGCACCATCAGGAGAGCATCCTCTGCTTCTGCTCTCCAGGAAAACCCCCTTTGCTTTCCACTGGAGCAGGAGAAGGCTGCTGCTCCCGTGGCGTCACCGATGGCCAGCAGGAAAAGCAGATTTGCACAGGTCACAATATTTTGCACAAATGTAGTGAAATTTTCACCAGGAGAAATTTGCTTCCTTCAAACAACAGCAAAATGCTTTTCTTTCCACAGACAAGCGGCCTTCCTCTTTGCCCCTGCTCTTTCTTTACCCTTCATGATGACATCTTAGGCTGAATTACTGCTTTTGCTGACAATTGGGTTAACAAAGTCACTATTTAGGAGCTAACATTTTGACTTAGATGGTTTTTACTTCCTGAAAACGTGACACTGAAGCCCAGACCACCAAATATTCTGATGTTTTCCAAGCAGAAAGCTTTTGGAAATACAATTCCATGGTGATGTTTGAGCTCTTAAATTCACCTCCATTTTTTCCATAGAGCAAAGCAGTTTAGCCCTCCTTGGCTAAGCCAATGCATTCTCTTCCTCATGTGCTCAGGTCTCTGTGCAACCAGCAGGAGAAAGGGTTGAGCAGTTTTGAGCTCCTGGGGTTAAGTGAGGAGCAAGGCTCCTAAACCCATAAACCACCAAGGATGACAAGTGACAAAGAGGATGCTGCAACCACAGCAATCAAAGGTTTGGTCTCAGAGCCAGTGTCTCAAAACTGAGTCAACCTTCTCCAACCTGGAATTCCAGTTCCAAAAGCCAGGTCTGCTCTCAAATACACACAGCCCTGCTGAATCCATCAAGCCTGACCCATCAAACACCTTGTTTTTCCTATTCAGACAAGGAAATAAAAATAATATGGAAATATTTAAGCCACCTCCATGGACTGGGTTATATTTCTATCATTGAAGGCCTCGCTCTGGAACAGCACCTCCGACTCCTCCTTAACTCTGCTTAATAAATTAACCCATCACTATTGCAATAAGTTACAACTCCACACAACTTTTGTTTAAGGGAAGTTTAAGGAACAGGTCAGGGAAGCATAAGGAACAAAGCAGAACATTAAATACCTGTTTTCCATCATTATGGATTCCTCTGGGGCACAAGGGGATGCTCTCCAGCGGTGATGAACTCAGGGTTTCTGTAACTGCCCGCAAAAGAAAGGTGAGTTATTTCAGACACATCATGCTAACTGTAAAATCTCTATTCGTATGCTTATGAGCAAAATCTGATTGGAAATTTTAGGGATGAGGAAGAATCCCAGTTTCCCCCAGCCCACATCCCATTGGTTTGGGTGGCTCTTGCTGCATCAGACAGGGCACCACAAGTAGTTTGGGTGGATGCTGTAAATGCATGAAGGAGACCACAGTGTTGGCTGGGAGGGCAAACATCTGGTGAGGAGGGAAGGGCTGAGTATGCAGGGGGGTTATAGCATCACTGCTAAAATGCAGAGGCATCACCTTTGCCTGGGAACTGAGGTCCTGAAGCCTGGCAGAGCTATGGCTGCAAACAACTGGAGGTAGGAGGTGAAGAAAAGCCCTGGGGAAGGTGTGTGCTGCCCAGAGACAGGGGGAAACCTGCATCTCCCCGGTCACTGGCGCATCTGACCTGAACCACTCACTCTGTCTGTTATTGCCAAAGACCTTGAGCTGTTCATTCACCTCCAGCACATCCCTAGGACCAGCAGGTAACTCTGCTGCTTCACCCTGCCCAGAGAGGGATTTAACCTCCTTTTCAGTCCCTCCTCATCTCTGTGCAAGCCCAAAAGCCAAACACAAAGCAAATGCATCACAGCTCACACTCCCAAGCCCTCCTCTCCTTCATCCTGAGCCTGAAAATCCCTAACACCTCACTCTGGGTCTCGCTGGCTGGGCCTGGCTCCAAGGCTGAGGCATCTCCTCCAGGCTACAAGCATCTCAAACGTGTGACCCCAGCAACCTTCCCAGCTCCAGCTTCTCTCCCCCCAAATTCCCAGTGGATGGGGGGGGGGACGACGATGAAGAAGCACAAAGCCCCAGAGCCATGGGCTTCGCTGCACTTTAGCTGTGAATGGAGGGAACAGAAGAGCAACTGCCTCGAGAAGCAATTGATTCCACAAGCCTCACCTTAGACATCTGCCTGAAAAATGGAAAAGAGGAGGGGAAGAGAGGAAGAAAAGAAGGGAGGCGGGGGAGAAATGCAACCCAAAGGCCCCACATCTAATTGATTTCCTGATGGAAACGGCTGTTTTATCGCTTGCTATTTATTGAGCAGGTTTCTGCTCTCCAGGGGTTGCTCCCCTGCTCCCCCCTCCCAGCCTTCAGCGAGGATGAAGGCTCCATCCGCTTCCACTTGTGCTGTCGGCAGCCCCCAGCCCTGATGGAGATGGATGAGCAGGTTCAGGTTGTTAATAGAGCTCACACGCGGTCCTGCCCCTGCTCCAGAGCCAAGCACCAAAATAGGCTGATTTCTGTCTTAAAGTATCAGCTTCCCCTAAGCTGTGTCACACACCCATTGAAAACTGAACAGTTCTCAGGCAGAAACCGAGAAATGCACTCATTCTTTTTCAGTAAGAGATAAAAAATGCACGCATTTTCCTCTGGGATGGAAATGGGGGAAAGGGATTTTTCCCCCAGCATCCTTAGCTGCGACACATTGGTTCTTGTTTTCCTGCTGCTGTAAATGCCCTGAAGCTGTTATTTACTGTCCCTCAGCTCTCAGTGCCACCAAGGGGACAGTAATAACCATCAGATCCCCAGCAACAGCATCTCTGACCCAGCTCTTTGAGAAAGGGAATACCCACACGGTCCTTGACTGCTGTCTCCCATCCGCTTCCAGCAAACATCCTGCCTCCCCAAATGGATTTGTGCTAGTAAACCCAAAGCATGACTTGTAAGCTGGGATGCTCCCCAAGGAGGGCACCATCCCATGTGATAGGGTGGGATTGAGGGTGAGTTCATCCTATAGCAGCTACTGAAGTCATGCAGACACATCCAAGGCTCATGAGCCACAGCAGAGGTGTGCAAAAAGCATCCTCTATATGATCTGTGCATGAAGAGTTATTTTCTCTCGCCATCCCTTTCACAGGGCAAAGCTGTTCCAGCACACAAAAGTAATACCAAGGAAATTGATTGTAATCACTGCTATCAGCCTGTTCCATCCATCTTCACACCTTGGGGTCAGCATTATGTGGCTCAGTGTCTGCTCCCCACCATTCCCCTCCTCCTTCAGAGCACCAGCATTTCCCTGGCACTCCTGTAAATGGATTTACTTCAAAAGAGAAGCTCACATATGGATAAAGGTCCTTTAAAATGGGATTAAAAATACACATTTTTCTCCTAGATTTTATTGGTGTTTTTAAGCAAACTTACCATGAGACAGATACAAGAATGGGGTTTGCTCGCTGCTTTTCAGTGATGAGGCCATCAGTTATGGGGAGATTTTGGTATTTCTAATAAGTGTTTTCTTTCAATTCCTCAAGAACCCCAAAACCTTATCTGAAACACTTATCTAAAGTCAAAAGTTTTCATTAAACACACGTATTATATATATAAATATTATATATATATAAAAGATATACATATATATAAATTCTCTCCATAACATTTCAGTTGCTGTATTTCCAATCAGCTTTCCCTGAATGCCAACATCTCTCCCCTCCACCAAAGCCCTAACCCAAAACCTGGACACGTGTAACACTCCAAAAACCCACCCTAACAGATCCAGCTCTGATGCCCGGAAGCTCAATGGGGTCATCTCTGTTGTCTTGCCCCATCTTCCCCAAGGAATCAGAGCCCTGTGTTATACAGCCCTTCAAAGCATGGATAGGATCATTGGAGGGGGGTTCCCAAGGGATTTTGTGCTCAGTAGCAGGTAGGTGGCCTTTGATCCCACACAGTGCCTGGGACAGAAGGGCTGGTGGATAAGACTCAGTGGAGACGGGCTCTGCAGCCATCCTTCCTTTTCTAATTCCCTTCTGAAGTGCTGGAGCCACTGTCACCTCTCATTAAAAGCAGCGAATGCCTTTGGTTTCATTTCCAACCAGAGCAAACTGGATAAGAATATTCATCCCAGCGGGGGGTGGCAAAAGAAGGCACCTCCTCACTTCAAATGTTTGGACAAAAGATTTGCTCTCATTAGGGCAGACGTCCAGGAGATGTTGCCTTTGTCAAGCTGGCAACGGGGCTTTGTTGTGTCTGAAGTGCTGCTCGTCTCCTCCAAGAGCATCCAGGCTGTAACTGGGGCTGGGCAATGGTTGTGGGAAGAGAGGGAGAGACAAAAGAGAAAGGAAACCTTCAGATCATCCATCGTTGTGCACAGACAGATCTCTAAATCTGTATTCTGCTGCAGAATATACCACAGGGCATCTGGCCTCCCAAAAATCAGGAGCAACATGGTGAGCATCAGGCCATGGATCTCCTTAGTGGTAAAAGCAGGGGCAAATCCTCCCTCATGCTCAGGCTGAGGGGTGGTACCCACTGCTCCAGGAGAAGTGCTTGAGGTCACACCAGGAAAGCCCAGTATTGAGGGCAAAGAGACTAATTCAGCCCAAAGGACCTGAGTTAGACAGGGTGACCCAGAGGTATCCATGAGTCCGTTTTGCCAATAAATAAGGAGAAAAAGGGAAAGGGGTGACGGAGGAATTGACCACACTGTGCTCAGATTTCTCCTTGGAACAATATTATTTTTTCCCATAATTATCAGAATTTTCCCCAAATGGGTTATTTCTGCTTGCTTTCTCCCTGGTATGCAGGTGGCAAAGATGCTTCAAAGCCAGCCAGGAGCACAGCTCTGCTGCTTGGAGATTCCCAATCTCAGGGCCATGAAGAAGTAAGAAAAAGCTCATTTTTCCACAGCAGAAGGTACTGGTCTGTGCCTAGCCCCATCTCCTGATGAGTTCAACTTGTAAGTTACCTGCTACCAAGTTCAAGGATCACAGCATCTCTTTGAAGTCACTCAAAGTGCAGACCAGGAGATGAAAGAAGGGATGTGCTGGAAGAAATGGGAAAGACAGCACTCCTAAATCAGGGCTTCTGCTGCCCAGGGTCTCCAGGTATTGCATAGGGTACAGAAAACTCATAACAAGACAATAGCATTGATTGATTGAACATTGCTGATACCATGAATTGACCACTAACTATAGGACCCAAACCTTCATCCTAGCTCTATCATACATAGAAAAGGAGCACCAAGAAGCAAAAGCTGGTGTGAAAGGAGCACAGAGCTCTCGAAATCAAGCAGAAAGTGATGGAAACACCAACCCACAGAGAAAAATAATCACTGCAAGCCTTTTGTCCATCAGGAGGAGCATTGTCAGCTAAAAGGTACAGGTTTGGTTCAGCTTCAGGTAAGGGGGGGAAATTAAAAGAAAGTGTTCAATTAATTCCTTATTTATGGCTAAGAACCCAATATATTGCTTCCTTTGTTCCCCAACTCACCCACTGTCAGTATGTTTAGAAACAGGTTGGAAATTAATGTTCTCCTGTGGGTGACTGTCAGAAAAGATAAGGGGTTGCTTTGGAGGGTCACTTTTTCATTACTGTGTTATCATTACTGCTCTGTGAAACCACAAAGCTACCCTGGGTCCACACATTCCTAGAAGCTGTTGTGTCAGATGTATCTATGCATGTCATTGAGCTAATGAAGATTTGGGAATGGACAGGTTCCTACCCACTGCTGCACTGACAACACCGCTCAGAACTGCAAAACTAGCAGTGGGACTGGTGCTTGGTGCATTGGAACAGGACAAAAGCCAGAAGAGATGTACAAATTCACCTCACCTTATGGAGATCTCCATGCGTTAGCTCCTCCAAGGAGGGAAACAGGCACTTCCAGGAGGTGAGACACCTTATCCAGCTCCAGGCGCCTAAACCCTTGGAAAGCTCGTTTCACCAAGGTTTTAGGTCAAAGGAACTTGTGCATCAAGGCTAAAGCTGCTGTGATTGACTGTAAATAGAGTAGACTGGGAGAGGTGACTGCAGTCAGACACTGGTGAAGATCGTGGTTGTTACCAATTTCAAGCTCAAGCTGGCTCATCAGAGGCACAGCTTTCTTTATCACACAGCTTTTGCATAGAACTAATACATCAATATTTTGGCTGCTAAAAGCTTCTTTTCCAAGTAAAGAAATGTTGCATTGCCATTCTATAAGGATATTTATCTGTTTTCAATAGGAGTTTGAGGGAAGGGGGAATCAAAAAAGGGAACAATCACGTTCCCAATGTTCCCTTTCAGCTTAAACCTCTTTTACCACTTCTATGTTCAAAAAGAGAGATTATTCAGTCACTCTTTAGCCTTCCCAAGTGCTATGGAGATTCCTTCCCCCAGGTAAAACCGGGCACTTTAAAAGAGAAACACATGCTTCAGCTCTCAGAAATCTGGTTAACAACCACCCCGCTGCACATCTCTTGAGGATAACTTGATGGGACAAAGCTTGATGGGACTGTGATGGGGCAAACGACAATTGTCATGTTATTTCAGAAAGCTTCTTCTAACATCAAGATCAAGCAGAGCCTCAGGAAACAGGACACACAGGGCACAACCTTCATTCAACCCTGAGTTCTCTCCGAGTGTGTACCCTCGCCCATCTCTGCTTCCAGTTTTACATCCCAAAACCAGGAAATTGAGCATTGGCAAACACTGGGCACAACCTTGGTGGTGCAGCATCTTGCAGGGTATTTAGACTGGGCAATCACAACCTGTTGAAGCAACAAGATACAAACAGGTACCAGCTGCAGCGCATAAACACCCCAACTTATTTAGGATACAGCACAGTATCATACACCAGAGCAGGTCTAATATGGAGAGGCTGACTTCCCACAGTCCCTCCTAGATCCATCCCAGCTAGAGCAGACCACATGCCCTGTTTGGTCCTGGAGGAGCCGGGTATGATCCACACTGGGGAAGCGCTGAGTTGGCCCCTAAGTCTTGGCTTCACCTTCATCTCTCCCTTCTCCGTGGCCAAGCTCCCTTGGCTTCCTTGTCAGTAAAATGAAGGTAAGTGAAGGATTTTGCCTTTTCTTCTGATGGGCTGAGATAATCCCGTTTAAGAAAACGACAAAAAAAGGAACGTTTTGGAGTACCAAGTGGAACTAGAAAGGCAAAGATCAAAAGCACTCGGTCAAAAGCTTCTTGATGGAGGCCCTCCAAGAACAAAATCTGGATCAAAATCAGACCATTTTGCAAGAACTTGAAGAGGGTCTGAGCCTTTGCGTCAGCTTTCCACAGGCAGTGCTGGAAAGTTTCATTTTGGTTTTGGACGTTATTTTGTTGAAGCATTTTGTTTAAAACATATTAAATTATTTCATGACCCATTATTACCTATTAAACATCAGAGGAATTCTGTGCTGGTAAATTTAAAATATGTAGACAAAAGCCCAAACCAAATATTATCACAAATTAAAAAGGCAGATTTTTATTGAAACAAATGGAGCTTTAAAAAAAACCCAACCACGGTCAAGAAGCATTTGGGACTCCCAAGAAATTTGTTTGCTTTTGTCCAATTTTACTGTATGAAAAACTCTGGTTTCTAATTGCGTTACGGAAGGAAAACAATAAAATGAAGTTTTCACAAACTAAAAAGTGTAATTCTCAACCAGCTCTCAAGGTACTGGAAATTCTCAGACTCAGACAGGAGAGGAGGAAGCACCTCATACCCATCCGCATATTGAGGCTATTGGTTGAGCAAAAACTTGGGGCAGTTGATAGGAAAGACTTAATTTGTGGCAAGCCAAGAAAATGGAATTGGTGACTAAAACTTCCCTTCAAAAGCCAGAAAGTTGCAAATGCACCCTGAATTCTATAGAGCATCAAAGGCATTTTACCTTTCCGCTGTGGTAGACAGAACATCTTGGTCTTCAGCTGGCAACATCTTCACTTGGCAGTTCCAAGCCATTATCTGTGGGAAGGGAAAAGGATAAATCCTCTTTGCTGCTTATTTTTCTTAAGCTTGGGAAAAAGAAGAGAAAGAAGATAAAGAAACGTCCTTGTGCTACAGATTCTCAGCATCCTCTCCTGATGAAGACTCTTTCTGTGGGAGCTAAGTGGCAGAATGCAGGTGACAGTCCTCAGTTCGTAACAGATGGTTGTGAACTATCTGCTCAAGCTTGGTGGCTTGGCAAGTGTGGGGTTACAGCTTGCACATGGGGAAAATGTGCATTAATGCACATGGGGGTGGTGGAAGGCCTCCCACGAACCTCTGGCTGCAAGGTCACAGTGCTGGTTTCATTCCCTTATCTCATGCAAATGAAGCTGAGAGATTAAAAAGGAAGAGTAACAACTATTCCTTTGTACTAGCATGAGTAGCCTGCTCATGGATAAGATTTCAGAGAAATGAAAGGCAAACTTTGCTCCTCAACACCCCCAAAATGCACAGTATTCTATTTAGAATAATATTTCAATATTTAGAATCACAAAACTTCTCTGTTCAGAAGGAACCTTGGTCTCTACTCCAACCTCCTGCTCAAACCAAGGTCCACACTGAACTCAGACTGAGTTGCTCTGGGTTTTGCCCAGTTGGTCCTTGAACATCTCCAAGGATGGAGATGCCATGACCTTCCCGGGCCTTCTGTCCAGCAAAAAGCTACAATCTCTTTCCCAATGTGGTCATATTAGTACAAGGTTTTCCTTCATGACTAATATCTTCTTTTTCTGCTGTGTTCTTTGGTCTGGTTGGGATTGTCAGATCCCAAGACTACCAACTACTACATGACACCAAGCTCTACGTCCCTTTGTTGGGATGGAGAACTGATCTGACCACATCACTATACTTTCACGCAGTCCGGACAGCCTCAGTTTTTCCTAGCTGCTGATTCAGCCACCAAGAGAAACAAAGGACATAATGTGATGGTGCGGTCACCCCTCACTCTCTGCCAACATCCCTATGAAGTCAGTTCATATGATGTGTCTCATCCAGAGCGCATAGTGAAGTTTTTATTGGCATGAACCTGGTCTGCCTGCATTACTCACCCACTAGCAGAGCTACGAGGCGTTCCCTGATGGAGTCACAGCATGCAAGTGAACTTCTTACTCTGTTATTGACTGTTGGGTTTATGGCACTGCCATAAACGTTATGGTGACTTTATAGCAGTCAGGGTTGGGATGACCAATGCTGTGATAGAGCAATTCCCACTCTCCCTTCTCGCAGCCCCTCAGCTGGAGTCCTGACCTTGCTTCCCTTTTCCACAACCAGACTTGTGATGCTGTTTGAGGACTCCAAGCCTTGGCTGTGGAAAGCCCAGCCCTCTCCCACTGAGCAGCTGACTAATGCTGGCATCCCCACTGCTGCTTCTGTTCCTCATCACACACCTCTTGTCCTCTGGGACAGACCCATAGCTGTGTGTTCAGACAGCACTGAGAACCTCTAGGAATTGTTATATCCTAACATTATTGTTTATATATATATACATATTCATATCTCTGTGCTTTCAGGCAACTCCCTTAGTTGTTGTTCCCAATCTTGGTCTAGTGTGAGGTATCCCTGCTCATGGTAGGGGGTTGGAACTAGGCGAATCTTTCCAACCCAAACCATTCTGTGATTCTATGATCTTCTCTGGAAACAAAACTTGCTACTACCTGGAAAAGGAGTCCGAGCACCAAATGCTGTGAGTGGAGGCCAGGAGAAGCAGAAGCTTCATTAAAGTGCTGGAGTCCAGAACCAAAGAAAACCCAATCGATATCTTCCCAGTCTCCATCCTCAGGTATCACTTGCATTAGGCTCCACCAAAAGCTACAGCCTTGAGCATAATTAAAACAAGAGAGAGATCATTAACCCAACTAGAAGTGGTGAATGCTCCATCCCTGGCAGTGTTCAAGGCCAGGTTGGACAGAGCCTTGAGTGACATGGTCTAGTGGAAGGTGCCCCTGCCTATGGCAGGGGGCTGGAACTGAATTATCGTAAGGTCCTCTCCAACCCATGATTCTATGAGTTCTTCATCTTAAATGCAAAGGAAAAAAGAAACATGAAGCTTTCTATTGAATGAGTTTGGATTGGAGACCTCTTTACTGTTTCCAAGGCTTGGAAATGAAGACAGTAGCCCCAGGTGATGAGCTCTTGGTGAGCAGCGTGCAGGAGAACCCCTCAAGCTACCAAGGAAAGCTGCTTCTGTCAGGGTGCTGGTTGCAGGAATAACAGCAATCCAGGGCCAGGCCGTCAGGAACACATGTGGAGTGAGTGTTTAGACTGGATATAAATGATCCTCGCAGCTCAGGCTGGAGGTTTGATTGCCCTGACAGTTCCACCATAGCTATGGCTCAAAGTGCAACAAATTCTTCAATGTTTTCATTATTTTTTCATTTGGAATTTTATTTCCTAATAGTAACAGGACACCCCTGGGCAATGTGTTTCCAGGGGATTATTGCCTCCAGCTTTCTGCTTTATGACACATGCCATAATCGCCAAGAAATGTACAACCTGTCATATCTCATTAAACGTGGGTCATACGTCCATGTAATAGGTGCAATAGATAGAGCAGAGCCATAAAATTATACAGCCATTTGGTGGCAAAAATTCGTGCAAGCAGTTCCCCTGCAGCTGGGCTGGCTCAGCTCGGACCCATCCTCAACCTCAGAGCTCATACAGGTTGGTTTTGCTCTTACTCTGCCCACAGAACCATTGCAGAAGGTGCATGAACAAACTCTGTAGTCTCATGTTCCTCTGCTTCCCCCCTTAGCTTGGCAAGGGTCACCCCACCACTAAGAAACATTCTCTAGACAATCTCAGCCCTGGGGTGATTCAAAAGTCCCCTGAGCACTTGCAAAGAAGCAAGTCACGAGTCAGGCTCCTTCTACCTTTTACTACCCATAACCATTCACAAGACAGCCTGGAGCATGGATGAGGAAAAAGGAGAGAACACAGAACTCGGAGCATGAGCTGCTTTCTTCCAAGGAATGGTGTTATTCTGGATTAGTTTTATAGTTTCAACCAGACTGTGCACGTGGCACAGGAAGCCAAATGTCTGAAAACAGGGGGCAAACACCAACACCGTGGCTTTTGGTCAGCTACCAAGGGATAGGAGAGTGGGAGCCAGTAGGTGACCTGCAGGTAACGTTCTCCTTGGCCAACAAGGTTGGCTGAGATGGGCAGGACCCACATTCAGAGTGGCGTCACAAAAAGCCCTCAGTGCTCCAGGATGCTTTAACCAGAGCTGTTCCACCCCAGCCAGGAAAGGCTGGTGGTTATGAGCTCTTTGCAGGTGCTTGCAGGGACTCAAACAGGAGGCCATTCATGGGGATTCAGTCATTCCCAGCAGCTCCAGCTCCCAGCACTCTGCTGCCCTTGGAGTAGTGGGAAGTTAAGTCACTCCCAAGGGCTGAATCAATGGACAGACTCTGATGCCTTTTCTCAGCAGCGTGCAAGGCTGAGGTTAGTGCTGCCTGCAGTAAGCAGCTGGGAGAGCGTCAGCACCAAGCTGGGCACAGGATGAAGCTCAAGCAGGTGAAGAGTACTTTTAGAGTTATCTAATGAAGATGAGGAGTACTTTTAGAGTCATAGAATCAACTAAGTTGGAAAAGAGCTTTAAGATCATCAAGTCCACCCTTTTGTGCAACTCCAACACAAAAATGCTCTTCAGATCAGAGGTTCCTGACCTACCACCTTGCCAAAGCATCAACATCAAGATGAAGACCAACTATGCAGAAATAGCAGGATATAGGGGACCTTCCTAGAAGGCTGTGGGTCAGATAGCCTTTCATTATGAGGGACCCAAATCCCTTCTTTGTTGGACTTGATGATCTTAAGGGTCTTTTCCAACCTTAATTATTCTATGATTCTTGAGATGCTGGTGGATCTAAGGGACAACATAAGCAAGGAGAAATCCCTCATATGCATCTGACTGTAAAAGCTGGTTATGAGGTGCTGTAGAAGACACTCTTAAGCCTTTACCATACAACTGCAAGTGCCTTTCTCAGGCTGGGAACACTCACAAGAAGGCTCTGAGAGCTGGACCACCAGGAAGAGCATTACCTAGAGCTAAACTGAGATTCATGGCCTGCCTGGCAGGCTCTGTTGCAGTACAAGCCTTCCCCTGAGCTCTGAATGGCAGCTCTGTGCTATGGAGGGCACACACCACTGCAGGCTGCTCTTCCAGCCCAGTCCAGGACCACAGCAAGGCTCAGCCCTGCTCAGTTAGTTCAGGATGGAGATTTTACTGCTTGCTTGGCTGGAGAGAGCCTGCACTGACCTACAAAGCCTGGAAGAAGCCAGGACCTCTCTCTTGAGAAACACAAGCAGGGAATAAATTCGCATCATCTCCAGGGAATTTCATCTTAGCTGAGCCCTGGAACAGCGTCACAGGGGCAGAGCCTTCTGGAAGCACTGGTGATGGGGCTCGCAGCAGGTTTTCCATGTGCTGTGCCTTTAAGCTCGTTGTACTTCTGCTTCCTTTTCCAAACAGCAGCCTTTTTGTTCTCCAGGCTGCTGCACGTTGCAGATGTTTGCACCATGCCCCCTTATGCACAGAGCTTGGAGGCTTTTCTAATCTTCCTCACTGTTCTCCATAATCTAAAGACATTCAGGTTAAAAATACATGGCTGAAGTGGGGGTTTTCCAGACAGTCTCCTCCTCCTCTCTCAGAAACCAAAGGTACTTTCTCAGCTGGGCAGAACCAGCCTCCCCCAGACACCAAAGGCAACTTATTAAGACATAAACTACGATTATACACAGTCAAACCCTCCTTTTGATACGCGGAGACAAATCCTCTTTGCTGCTATCCTCAGCTAACAAATGAAGTGCCAGCATCACTGCTGCCTTACCTGCTCACACTCAAGTTTCCCTTTATTCTCTTCTCAACAGCAGCCAAACATAAGTAACAGTCTTCCCAGTAGCTTCTAAAGGCTTTTCCTCCTTGCCAAGTTTTCTCCCAGCTCCCAGAAGGCAAACAGCAGTCACACAGCCCCTTTTGTGCTGCAGGGCTCAGCTAACAGGCCCCACCTGGCCCTATAGGCAGGAGGGATGCCCTCAGCCATGCTCCAAGGGCTGGCACACCATCAAAGTGGGCTTTGAGAGAGCTGCTGCTGCTGGCTCTCTGATGGCAAAAGCTCCTCACTGAGTCCCAGTGCTGGGAAGGAGGAAGGGGTCTGCAAGGCAGAGGTTTGGGCAGCCCATGGGTACTGGGGCTTGGGATGCTGGGGGGGATGCTGAGGAGGATGCTGGGAAGGCTTGGGCAGCCCATGGGTACCGGCGCTTGGGATGCTAGAGAGGATGCTGCTTGCTGGTGGGAACAGGGCATAAAAGAGGAGCCTCAGAGGGGAAAGGTGGGTTCTCAGTATTTCTCTTTGAAAAGCACAAAATGCAGACCTGAGCCTCACCAAGTTCATTTCCTGAGAGGCGAAAACCAGACTCCACAATGGGACTTCCTCCGCCCTTTACTCTCTGGGATGTAAAAGTTGAGATGCAGGCACAGAGTGTAAACAGGACCCAGCCCCTCATCACATCACCAAAACCTCCCCATTCCCTCTGCTCTGCCTGTGGAAAGAAATTGATGGATTGCAAAATCCACTGCAGCCTCCAGGGTACTGCTGACAGCAATCAAAATCAGCTGTAAGGGATGCTCCTGTGCTCTATTCTGCTTTTAAGGGGCAGTACCTGCTAGGGAAGGAATGGCAACACCATCCAGGCCCCTGTGGTGCACCCTGCAGCATCTGAAGCCCCAATAGCTCTTGCTTTGCAGCGCGGAGGGCTCAAAAAGGGCTCAGCAGGGTGGAAACAGGTCCCCTGTGCTGGCTGCTGGACCAGTGGCTCTGAATGGTGATGGCCACTGGGGTCTGTGCTGAGCCAGGAAACTTTTCTGGGGGTCACATAACCAGATGATGAAACCCTGGAGTCACCTGGGGACAGGTTTAGGTGATAGAGAAAGAAAAAGCCAAATCAAAACAGCTGAGAGCATCAAATCCTTAGCAATGGCTTCTCTTCCTTTCTCACAGGTTCCCCCATTATTGCACTGGTTCTTTGGGGTTTTTTTCTGTTAGTCTCTGGCTTTGCTATATCACTTCCTTTTCCTTGTCTTTTTTCCTCCTTTTTCTGCACTTGTGGTTTCTTCTGTGCAAACCATGGCTCACGTTTCATTTCCCTCTTACCTGGCCTATGTGTCTGCTGTCTGTGCATGGTGTCACAGTCTAGGCTGTGGTTTGTGCGCGCTGATGTGTTCCCATTTCATCTCCCCTGCTCTATTTTTCTAAGGAGTAAAGAAAAATTGCAGTTGTCCTTAGTGCTGCTCTCATATTAAAAATCCCCTACACTTCACAGTCTTATCTGATGCCCTCTCTCCTCCAACATCAGGCACTACAAAGGGATGTGCAAGGACCATAGTCCCAGCGCATGGCAGGGTGGCATCACTGCCCATTCCTGTCCTAAGCAGACCAGTGCTGCAGGAAGAGCCCAAGATCTCAAACACCTCCAGACAGGTCTGCAGAGGAGGTGATGACAACATATCCTTGCCCATGTAGAGGGTTGGAACTGCATGATCTTAAGGTTCTTTCCAACCCAAACCATTCTATGATTCTATGCTTCATCCTCCTGCAGCATCTTCTCCTCCCGCCTGGAGTTTTGGGACCACTGCAATGAGCAGATCACACCAAGGACATGGTGTTTCAGGCTGTCAGCAGGCTCAGGAAGCCTTCACTTATGCTTCCATCATGTTTCCAGCCCTGGCAGGAATGCATTTATCCATAACTGAGAAATGAGACTGTGATCTCATGTCTGCGATGAAGCAGGTCCTGACAAGTCACGCAAACAGTTCCTGTTACTGAGGGACCAGAATAGCAACATCCAGCCCAGGGCTCTGCTAGTGGATGGATTAACTTCAGAAAGACACTTTGGGAGCACACACTGGGAAGAGCAGGATATTTTTGGTTTCCAAAAGGTCCTTATGTATTAAGATAAAGGGGGACAGTAGAGGAAGGTGGGTAAAGGTGCCGTGCACAGTTCTTCCAGCACCCTTGAAAATACATGGTGATTCAAACCAGGTTAGAACAGACTTGGAGCAACCTGCTCTAATGGAAGGTGTCCCTGCCCGTGGCAGGGGTTGGGACTGGATAAGCTTAAAGCTTTCCAACCCAAACCAGGCTGGGATTCTATGATTCTCCAGCTCCTCTCTTTCTTTGACATTTCATAAGGTCCTCCATGGAGGGAGGGCCCTTGATCCATCCCAGGAGCTACACAAAATCTATTCCTGTTACAAATATTCCTCCATTCCCTGAGCTTGCTTCTCAGTTTCCTCTGTACCATGTGTTGGGGGAATGGTCACACAGCGATGCTTCCGTGCAGCCTCACTACCTCTCTTCTTGGACACACTATCACAAGAAGCACCAGGTGTCTTGGATGTGGGATGTGCACCATCAAAACACAGCACTTCTCATCTTGAACGGGTTAAAATGTTGGTCCCTTCTCCCAAGTAACAAGTGACAGGAAACAGCCTTAAGTTGCACCAGGTTTAGACTGGAGATTAGGACACATTTCTCCACTAAAAGGGTTGGCAAGCATTGGAACAGGCTGCCCAGAGCAGTGGTGGAGTCGCTATCCCTGAAGGTATTTAACAGACTTGCAGAAGTGGTGCTCGAGGGCATGGGTTAGTGGTGGCCTTGGCAGTGCTGGGTTAATGGTTGGACTCAATGACCTTAAAGGTCTTTTCCAACCCAAATGATTCTGTGAACACGCATTTACAGCAAAGCTGAGGAATATTCCACAACGAACTCCCTATCCCAATTATTCTCCCAAATGTCAAATCTGAGATTCTCTGCTTGAGGAAAAACATCTCCCAGACTGGGAAACAACCCACGGGGGTGTCAGCACACATCAGCCATGCTCGGGGGCTGTGAGCCAGTATTAGTTCACCCCAAAACACGGGAAAACCAACCCAAACCACCCCAAACGCGGCTGTTCGCGACCAGCCCGACATACAGAGTACCAGGGACACGGGGCTCCCGGGTGGGGAGCACAGAGCGAAGGGGAGCGGACCCGAGCTACAAGGATGCCGGAGGAGGGGAGCGGCCCCTTCCCGGGCCGGGGGCCGCTAGAGGGCAATGGAGGAGTGTCCCACGTCGGGAGCAGCGGCAGCGGGATGCTGCGGGGGATGCTGTCGAGAGGGAGGGATGCTGCTCAAGGCGGGGGGAAACACACGGACATCTCGGGGCAGCTTTCTTTCCTCAATATATATACATACATATATATAGAGAGAGTCTCTTTGAACTTTTCTGCTCTGTTTAAGCACTGCAAGCGGGGAAAGGGATGGGATGAAGGCACCTTTAGCATCCATACAGCATTCAGGACATTAGACACTCCCAGGCTCTTCCATCTCAGAGCTATGGCTCCAGCACAGAGCAGAGAGCACAACTCCACATGAGCTGCCTTTTATCCTCTGCTCATTAGGCCGATTTAGGGAAAATCTGCTCAAGATGCAGGTGTCAGCAGTTGGTTTTCACTTTGCTTGGAAATACTGGAGCCACCCTCTCTGATGTGCCTCATTTCTATGGGGCTGCACTTCCTTGTTCCCACAATGTACCCTGTCACCCTTCCATGGGACGTTCCTTTTGTCCAGGCCTGGAAACTGGCTGCTCCCAAGTACAACCCTTTGCTCACAACAAAACCTCTTCCCCTTTGGGAAGAGATATGCTCTGCTGCTTCCCCTCCACCATATCCTCATCACCACAAAGGGGGTCACAGGAGGAGCACCCCAGCCCTGCTAGCTTTGTGCCTGGTCAGTCCTCAGCTCCATCCCCTTTCTCTGGGTGCTTCCCCTGGGTGCCACCAGCCCCTCCGTTTATCAGCCAGGGGCAGTGGGAGATAGGGAAGGAGGCTGATAAGGCTTCAAGTGGCAGCGTGCTGTAAACATTCCCACTGGTGCTGTTAGATTAGAGCGCTGGGAAAATGCCTCCAGCCCCTCGGCCCACCAGCGCAGTGGGCTGGGGTTGGGGGGGGGCCACAAAGCTGTTGAAAAGCACCGAAGGAGGAGCCATGTAGGAGCTGAAGTACTTCTCCAACAGGCTGCAGGGCTGCTCCTGCGTCTGACCAGCAGCTCTAGCAAGGCTGGTTTGGCATCCGACCCTGCAGTCAGTCTCCATCTACATCCATGTTCACTGCTGGTATATAAACCCACTTCTTCCTCCCTCTGTCTCCACAGTGCTGGTGGCCAGAAGTCCTGGCTGGCTGGAAGACCACTGCTTGTGTGCTTTAGCTCTTTTGCAGGAGCTCTGCTTTCCATACAAACCTCTCTTCGCATGTACCTGGAGGACTGGCACAGAGTGAAAGGCTACGGTTCTCCTTTCCTAATGATCTATACCCATTTTAAACTCATTTTCCACCAGTATAAGCAATGAAGTTTAGCAGATTGTTCCCCAATTCCTATAACTTGATGTGGAGCAGGGAGCGCAAAGCCTTCAAGCTACCTGAAAGGGCTCTTAAATAGAACTTCAGCCTGGTTTGCGTTGGAAGAGATCTATCTACATTCAGGTTTGGGAATGCTGATGGTTGTTAGGGTTTCTCATATTGCCTCTGCAAAATAAGGCTTATCAGCAGTGCCATTGCTGAAGTGCCCAAATGAAATACCCCTTCAACCTGCACCTTGCGACCATGCAGCTAGTGGGTTTCAAAGAAGCCTTTTTAGGTATCAGAAGAGCATTACCTGGCACCACAACAGCCCTGTCCTCTCCCAAATGCCTGGTGCATGGAGATTGGCTCACATGTAGGAACGATCCTGTCCTGAGGTCTTTTCCCATTCAAACTGAAGCATTTTGAATGCCACAGCAGACTTTTCTTCTTCTTTGTTAGGGGTCAAACCCAGGTCCCCATAGGACAGTGTTGGGATGGATGGTCTTGCTCTGAAGCGATGCTGCAGTAAAAAGGGACTGGACCAGATCCAGTCATTGCAGGCAAGGACAGGGGTACAGCAGCACATGGGACATATGGGGTGGCATGTGTCAGACAGAGCTGGGGCTAAGAAACAGCTTCAGGTAGAGCTGGCAGGACAAAAACCCACAGGAAAATCTATCCCTGCAGTTGGTACCACAAAAGCCCAGAGAAATGGGTGCACTGGAAGGAGAGAGGGCTGCAGAGTCCTTGGTACCTGAGGCCTCCGTGGGGCACCCACGCTGCAGTCTGAGTTATATATAAGATTATAACTGCTCAGGCTCTGGGGCTGACACATCCGTGCTGAAGTGGGAAACAGCCTCCTGTTCTTCCTCCCATTCTGATGCACCAGGGACTGATCCAGACATGCTGACACCTTCTTCCTGTGCAGCAAACCAGCATGAGGAGGTGACACCAGGGCCAGGTGATAACTGTGAGGTGCAGAAGCAGCACTGGCTCTGATGCCGGAGTCACTTAGAAGGAGGTGACATGGTCTCAGCATCCCCACAAGAACTGGACACTCCTTGCGTGGTCCACCATCAAGCAGCATCCTTCTGTGTGCCCCTCCTGTGAGCGTTACCCTGGACCTTTATCTCCAAGGGGTGAACAAGGAGCATATCTTCTGCTCTCTGTCCACCTATTCCCTTTCTCTTTAGCCCTAGAAGGACCCGGACACACTCCTAAGCTCAGGCATATCCAACAGTGGAAGATCAGTGCTCAGCAGAGCAGCCGCAGCTGCCTTTCCACGCCGCTCGGAGGCAACCTTACCTCCTGCTCAGCATCAGTTTGGCCTTCAGGCCGCTTTCAAAGCTCACAGCTAGGCAACACTGAGCCATGGGAACCTCCCACTCCCACTTTCTCCGTTAATATTTCCACAGTGAGTAGCTCTCCATCCTTTTAGGGCTCTCAAATCGATTATTTTTACATTTGCAGTGGATTCCCTGGCCTTGTTATTAATGAAAACCTCTAGGAAGGCTCCTCAAACACAGCTTTGACTTTCTGCCCGGGACCTGCGGACAAGGGGAAAAATAATAAATAAGGCAACATTAATAAAGCAGGAGGTTTCTATTAAGTCTGAGGGACTGGATGCTCTGGCTTTCTTGGATGCTGAAATCCTCTAGTGCAGGATAAATCTTATACACTTCATTTTCCCAACCTCTCCTTCGATATATTTCAAGAGAACGTTGCTGGTATCAGAGTAAATAATGTCCTAACTGCAAACGTGGGGTCTGCAGTGATGTGGGGTCAGCCTGGGGGCTATGGCATCCTCCACTGTGGTCTGCTCAAGGGCTCAGCCCTCTCCTTATAATCAGGAGGTTGAGCTCAGTGTTTAATTAGCCTCAAACACAAGTAACATACAAGCCAATACAAGTAACAAGCAATATCCTCAGAGGCTGGGGAAGGAAGTGCCTGATCGAACACTGTGGAGATATGCACTAAGTCCCAAGCTACGCAAATCAGTGAGCTCTGTAACCAGCCCCACCTTGGTGTGAGCAAACCTCCCCCAGCCTTCTTTGCCTTCTAGCAGGATGCGTTTCCCATCTGCCTGCGAGGGAACTCTCTTTTGGGGGGCTCTGCTGCCTTCTTTGCACAGCACCTGCTTTTCCTACCCCTCTGCTCCTCCTGAAGATTCCAGATTTCCCTGGTAAAAGCTGTTATCCTGAAGCGTGCATGCCAACGTTTGCCCCACAAAGAAAAGGGGGCAAGTCCATGGGGTCCTGGGAGCCTGAGGTCAGGCTGGGAGATGACTTCCCTTTGCTTTATGCATTTCCCTGCTTCACAAAGCACGTTGAACGTGAGCTAAATGCAGCACCATCAGTGCAGGTGGGTAAGGGGCAGCAGGCATAGGTTGTGTCTTGTTTCGGCGCCAACAGCTCGCACGCAGGCACCGGTCTGCGACGGATGCTACAAGTGTGGATGCAAAGGTCACCTTTTATCTGTATCTTGGCACCTCTTTCACCTTGGATTGCTGGGCAGTGCTAGAGGTGGGGCTGCTGTGCTTGCAGAAGACATGAGGAACTGCTCATTGCCTTGGGCTGCTTTGGGGAATAAATACTTTGCTGGCTACAGACATAACCTTCCTAGGGAGCAGGAGCTTGCATGTTCTTCACAGTCACTCAAGCCGGTGGTTTTAACCCAGCAGGACTTTGAGGTGTTGCTATGACACAAATGCTGATGCTTTCTGATAGCACCAGAGTAGCAGAGGTACCTTCCTTTTGCCTGAAAAAGTGCCAGGCTAGCCCCAGTCTACAGAGACAACAGAGTTCAGCCAACATCAGGCAGGAGCTCACAGTATCCCAATGCTGACATGCACATAACCCAGTCTCCCTGCAGTAAGTGCTAAATGAGAGATGAGGATGGCACTGGTTCAAATTAATAAGGTCCAGTGTAGCTTATAAGGCAGTTGTGAGGCTTGAGAAGTCAACAGTGAAGGGCTCTGGCCCAAAGCTGGGAATGTAGGGCTGGAAAGCACCATTTGGATGTGAGGCACCAATCCACTGGCAGTTCTGAGTAGCCAAAAAGGGATATTTTGGGCCCTTCATCCAGCTCAGAGGCCACTTTGTCTGCAAACACATCCCAACCCTCTCTATAAGACCAAGGAACATGAGTCACAGAACAGATTCATATCTCACTTTGAAAGCCACAGTGGCCCTGCCTCAGAATGTGCTGCGTTTGTCCTATGTTACACCCAGAACCCAAGGTGTAATTGTTGGATACAAAGGTTAGAAAGGCCACCGTCTCCAGCTGAAGTTTCCTCTGGTGGAAAGATGCATCCAGGAACAGCGCTGGGATGGGCAGCTGTGGCTTTTGGATGCAGATGGAGATGCTAGGGCTGGAGCAGCATGGACCTGAACCATTCCTAGAGCTGCCAAAATTGCAATAGGTTCTTGCTGTCCTCTGCCTGTACAGGACTGGGAGGGTCAAGAACTGAGTCTGGAAGCAATGCTGTGCACCAAGTGCTTGGCTTTTGGGATGGATTGATAGCTGCTATGACTTCAGATGCTATGTGGCTTCACACACATAGTTGGTAAAACTCCCCTTCATTTTCCCAGTAGCCAAACATAAATCATGTCCAGAGCCCTATTCCATCCACCCTTACAAATCAGCAACCTATCCTACTGCTATCAAAGTGCAAAGGTAACAGCATCTTCCTAATACTCATCTTCTTTGCCCTACACCCTACTTGATCCATTACAGGCCAAACTCAATGTTATCTGGATGAAACACACAACCTGCTCCTCTCGGAGATAAGGGTCCAGGGATGATGCTGTGAACAATTCACATCCTTGGTGTCTCCATCCAGCTCATGAAACAGGTCCTTGAGCAGATGATGCAGCTTTGGGGAAAGCATCACACCACATCCATGCAGGCGCTCACTAGGTAGGGCGAGCAGCGCTGAAAGATGTTTCCTCCCTGCAGAATGTGCTGCTAGAAGCACTGCGAGGAGCTGGGTATAGGATCACTCCAGCTCCATCCCCCTAATGCAGTTTAATAGGTCCCAGCAGGACTCATATTCATGTATAAGCATGTGAATTTAGGGGAAGGGGCAGAGAGAGGATAGCTCCCTGCGAGTGGCCAGATGTAATAAACGCAGTCACTAACCACTTTTCAGAATACACACATAATAATATGCAGGGTTTGTATTTTTACCACCCCAGTGGGATTTTGGCAAGTCAATCGGATTTTCCCACCCTGACCCAAATAAATGTTCAGGAGTGGAAATAACAGATTGCCTTTGCCTGAAATAACCATGTGCTCATTCCAGGGGGATCTCAGCTGAGCGATCCTTGTTTCCCTGGACCACTTAGACCTCGCAACGCTTTCCCCTTTTGTCCCCCTCAATAAGGACCCACTCACATTGGGTCCGCTCCAGATTCCACCAAAGTGGGTGGGAAGCATCCATCTGGCTCATGTTAGCAATCCCTTTGCCATTAAAGTACCCCAGAGGATGGGTGGTAGAGCCTCAGCTATTCTGGCCTCCCTGGAAAACTCTTTGCCCATGTTTCAGCCCCGATCCCTGGAATGTCCCTCCATTAAGAATGGACTCAGGGGAGTGATCCACAGGAAAGGGGCCCTCAGTCACACTTCCTTCCATAGTAGGATACCTTTAAGGTCACAGGCCCCCCAGCTGCCATGATAGTCATATACAGTTATTCGTATGGCCATGTCAGTGGCCTCCTGATGTCACGAGCTACATCATCGCCTTCTGTTCCTTCCTTTCCATATACCAAAACCAAACCACTCTCCTCCTCCCTAAGCTCTGACATGAAGCAAAGGTTGATAATGAAAGCAAAGTTAGGATTCTTACATAACCAAAGGATATAAGGCTATATTTGCTTTAGGATTAGAAGGATCTATTTGCTTTACAATTAAAAGGATATAAGAATCCTACCCATAAAAACATCCTCTGTTCAGGATTAAATGATATGAGGATATATTTACTTTAGAATTAAAGTAAAATTCGGATTTTTATATCCTAAACCACTCTCCTCCTCCCTCAGCTGCTCCATCAGGAGCAAAGGTTGAGAATTAGAGCCAAATTGGGAAACACCAGGATTTTCTGTCTTCCTAAGGCACTTTGAATTGGATGCGCACAGCGCGCAATGGTCTGGCCTGAAGCTTCTATATGCTGACATCTGGCACATACTTGCATGTTCATTAGGACTTTCCCCTCTTGTTGCTTTTCATGTTACCTGAAGCCACCAAGCCCCAAAATTGTAGTAGAACTGGTTTTTTGCTTGTCCTATTACTACAACCAAGTTCCTCCCTGGTGCTTCTGGAGTAGGTATTTCATTTCTCTACTCCAAGGGTATAGGCTTACTCTAAGTATGGTGTACTCTAAGGATATGGGCTTACTAGGATGACCAATGGCTTTTTGAAAACTAAGATGGTTGGTCTGTGTGGTCCCATGGTTAAAAGTTGCCTTTGGTTGTTACCTCTTGAAGCCTGCACTGTGCCTGGGCACATAGAGCACTTCAGAAGCTCTATGGGTTTCAAAGCCCTTCGTGTGGTCAAGATTAAAGAATAGAAATGGTTGTGTCTGCAGCGTGTGGAGACCTCAGGTGGCTCATCTCAGACTGGTGGTCCCCTGCCACCCCCAGCCGCTGCTGAAGGATCATCAGCTCAGTTCAGGTTCCATAACCCTGACACCAGAACAGCTGTCAGCCCCTTTCTTGCCCTGGATCAATAGTGACCCAATCTCTGCGTTCGATGGCATAAATTATGTATCTCTAATTGGATCGGATGCTTCCTTGGTCCCAGTGAATCAATTAATGAGTATTTGCCATCAGAGTTCTTGGTGCTCTCCAGAGAGACTTGTCACAGCAGCACCAGTGGAAACTGGTGCTGGAAAGGTTGGGAGGAGGAGAAAGAACTCTTGGGGGTTCTTCCTTTGGAGGACAGGCTTAGTTGCAATGGCTGTCAGGTGTCTGATCTGGAAGGAGTGGCATAAAACCTTTGTTCTTATCGCAAAGCTTTTTCTTGAAAGCCAAAGCTCACAGAGATCCATGTGAAACATGAAGAAGTCTTTAATCAGCATCATCCACTCTACCTCTCCATCACTTTCCTTTTCTGCTGCTTATGAACAGTTATCCTGCTATTATAACCTCAAGCTGCTTTTCATCTGTCCTGTAACTCTCTTAACATGTTTGGGGTGGATGAGCAGGACAAGGATACTCTCACGTTGATACACTCTTGGGTAGCAGTGATCCACCACATGCCAGAAGCTGCCTTCAACAGAGAAGGATCTCTGAGGACTTAAATGTTCTCATTTCAAGTCCTGACAATATTTAAGCATGTGTTAATGGTTTAAAGAAGCAACTCACTAGAGAGAGTCTCATTTGTCAGGAGCAGTTCCTCTAAATTTCATCATGACCGAATTAAGGCAACCCAGAATTGAGCAAGTTAGAGCGAAGACAGGAGCACTGATGGATGGTTTGCACTGGCTGCTAAAACGGTCCTTTGAAAGCTCCTTGAGCTGAGGTTCTGCAGATCAGCATCAGTGATTCCTGAGCAGAAGCAGGGCAGCCTGAAGAAGGCTGAACTGGATTTCTGACCTACTGTGCAGAGCCACACATCAACACAATGGCTGGCAATGACACCCCTCATCCCCCAGATCATCCATATGCCATATGAAATCAAATCATGGGCTGCCACAGACTGTGCTGACTGACAAGACTCAGATATCACCTTCAGAAGCACAGCACAGCTTCTGGAACTGCATACTTCAGATAGAAGAAAATCCATCACCATTGCAGGTCCGGATCTTCATAATTCAGAGCCTTTGCTGCAGTTTTAGCTACAAGACCACAGAATACCCTCACAGCCTCAGTGTTCACTATTCCTGCATCCTGGATAATTTAAATGGCCTGTAAAAATCAAAGCAGTGCTTCTAACGAACTCCTTAATGCTACTGCAATGGCTCAACATGAGAATCAGCAAACACAATACAAAGAGATGTTCCTCCTAGCTACAAGCAAGGAGGGCCATGGAGATGAGGTATCAACCAGGCCAGGCAGGGAACCAAGTCAGTGAGTCACTCCTAAAGTTATCCACAAGTTTTGCTCATTATTCCTCAGGAAACTGAGGAAGCTGAGGCTCTTTCAGGGCCCAGCAGGTCTCAGTGCAAAGCAAGATAAAGGGCAGAAAGTTCCTACCTTAGTCTGGGTTCATTATATATCAAAGTATTTTGGTATGAATGTGTTGAGACTAGCCAGCTTGGGAATGTTTTAATATAAGAAATGGGGTCATCATGGCAAGCACAGAAGTGACATGCATTAAACTTGGTGTGCCATGCAAGGAGCTGTGCCCACAATCATAGAATAGTTAGGGTTGGAAAGGACCTTAAGATCACCCAGTTCCAACCCCCCTGCCATGGGCAGGGACACCT
>WYDI02023517.1:0-17769 GCA_009867235.2 Psittacus erithacus | reverse complement strand
TCTCCACGCAGCTTCTCTTCTCCAGGCTGAACAGCCCCAACTTTCTCAGCCTGTCTCCATACAGGAGCTGCTCCAGCCCCTGATCATCCTCATGACCTCCTCTGGATTCACTCCAGCAGCTCCATGTCCACCTTATGCTGGGGACACCAGCACTGCACATAGTGCTGTAAGTTGGGTCTCACAAGAGCAGAGTAGAGGGACAGGATCACCTCCTTCGACCTGTTGGTCATCCTCCTTTTGATGCAGCCCAGGATACGGTTGGCTTTCTGGGCTGCGAGCGTACACTGAAGCCGGCTCATGTTCACTTTCTCATCAACCAACACCCCCAAGTCCTTCTCCTCAGGCTGCTCTGAATCTCCTCTTTGCCCAACCTGCAGCTGTGCCTGGGATTGCCCTGACCCAGGCTTAGGACCTTGCACTTGACTTGGTTGAACTCCATGAGGTTGTCACTGGCTACTTCTCCAGCAGGCCCAGGTCCCTCTGGATCCCATCCCTTCCCTCCAGTGTCTCAACCACATCACACAGCTCGGTGCTGCCACAGACTTCCTGAGGGCGCCTCAATCCCACTGTCCATGTCACTGACAAAGATGTTGAACAGGGTTGGTCCCAATTGGTCTAATTAGTACTTAAAGCTTTCAGTTTTGTCACACAGCTCTAGACCTTGATTTGGCAACTGTTCCATTAACATGGCAGATACACCATTAACAAAGTCATACACAGTTCATGGGGACATTGATAACTCCTGTCCAATGGTGTCACAGTTTGATTCAAACACTTGTATTTTAACAGGGATGCTATTTCAAACCACAACCAAAAAGTTACTTATTAGTTAATAAAAACATGTATTTACACAAATTAAGTTATAAAAATATTTATTACACAAAATCATTTTTATCACCTTATTCTCCTTTTTGTGGGCCTACAAACTCTGAGCAAAAAATTATCAATGCAGCAAGAATAGAACCTTCCTTGTCCTTAGAATAAACTGCTGTTAGCCTCTTCCTAACTCTATAGAAAACACTCTGAGTAGTTCCATTGTGTTACAATAAATAACCTGAACTTCAAAGCTGAAAGGTGTAATACTAATGCCACGGACTGACATAACTCAGAACTTGAGTTTTTTTCATAATCTTATAAATCAATCTACTTCTACAGGCAAAAGGAAATAGATTTCAGAGTTTCACAGAAATCTGACCCTGTAGGCATTAGGGTTTTGACAATACAGCACACTTACAGAACTTGCTTTTCACAGAAGATCAACTTCTACATTTGATCTCGGTCTATGAAAACAATAGATAAAGGTGACAATGGTCAATGGCGGTCAATCACCCATTGATCTCAATGGGGTACTGTGCAAAACTTGAGAGATTACAAGTATTACATATTAATGAATATATAGATTTATTTAGCACCACATTATCATACTTGGCTCACCTGGGGAGGGAAATACATACCTCTCCCTTCTTGAACATTACTTTACTGTACTGGGCTTCCCTTCCACTCATTTCTCTGCACTGTCTTAGTAGTTCTGAATCTCTCTGCTACAGCTCTCACTCTTCATTGCAGATTCCACGTTCAGCCTCTTCACAGTAGATCTACTGAGATGATCACTTATTAAACAACTACATACACCCCAGGTATTATAAACTAATCATACATACACATGTTAGCAATCCTAATGAGAAAGACTCATTCCAGTGATGTCAGAGTGGGAAGCAGTATACACATCTCCCAGCCACTCTTTAGGCTGCTTTCAATGCAGATCTCCACATCAGATGACATTGGGATGGCTCATAAAATCTCGCTGTCCTGGGCCAAGTACCGTATTCGGAGGAAATAGTTTGAAGACTTAATGCTATTACTGAAATCATGATGTAAAAGAAGCTGTTGGAAGATGCACGTATTCAAACCTCGGAGAACGTGAAATCACATCTTGTTTTTACTTTGAAGGCTATAAACCAAGTTACCCAGGCACAGTTACCAATCCAGTCTCATTTGAAGATTTCGAATCAAATTCATAAATGAAGACGAGTGAGAGCTCAAAGATGTTCAATCTGGTGAGACTCCTGCAGGATCCTGAAGGACATGCAGTTACTAATACAGTTCCTGAATTCTCTTTGCTTCTCCTCTCCTATTTGCTTGCACTTGTGAAAAACAAGAAGCTTTGGTGTATTAAACCAAGAAGAGATGTGAACAGGTAAGTAAAAAATCCAGGTGGATACAATCTGAGGGGAACTGAAATCTGAACTGAATTCAGCTATCCAAGACGATGTTCCCTTCTGCTGTTTCTAATTCACCTCAACACAAACATGACTAGAAAGATAACACTTATCTTGAGAACTGCAATATACCTAATTGCATTGACACCAGAATCAGAATTACCTTTCCTCACATCATGCAAGCAATGTGAATTACAGACTCAAGGCTTACATGCCATCTTGAAGATAGAGTAATAAGATTTACTCTTCTAACATGTCCAAAACCTAAGAGGGATTTTAGAATATCCTACTTCCTAAACCTTACATTTACCAGCATAACTGCTCGTTCACAGAAATAGCTTGTATTTTGACTGCTACATCATTTCTGCCCTTCAAGCACACGCTACTTCCTTTCCATGAATCCAAAAGGCAAGTATTAAAGTAATCTTTCCGACTGTTGTCTCATCTGCAAAGGTCAGATTGGGGCTTGCAACCTCAAAGTTAACTAACGCTAATTTCCAACTGCCCTTCTGTGCAGTGAACTGGTTCGACCCAAGTTAGATGCTCAGGCTCCAAACATACACTAAATCAATGGACAGCGCAGGTAGGGGTGTGCAGTATAGATTCTCAAAACCCAGCCAATATGCTAGTTGCAAATAGTTTAGTTGCTTAACAAACCAGCGCCGTGCCTCTCCTTCCCCAAAGGTTATCGCTATGAACCTGCCCATAACTTTGCTTTTCCATCTGAAAAAGAAAGCATAGTTCCACAACATCAACCATCAGACAACCTATATTTGAGCCATGAGCTGTAAAAGTACTAACTTCAAGTGTTTACTCAAAAAGCAGGAAAAGTAAGAGTTAGAAATCACATATTTAATATGCTAAACAGACTTGCTAAACCTCTACGCTATTAGCTTGCAGCAGCAGACAGCTCCCAGCTCCTTCTGTACATCTGGCTTGGTAAAACTGGAGGAAATGTGGAATACGAAGACCCCCTATTTGAAAACCTATTGTAGAGTTCAGTGTTGAGCTCTTTAACTGCAGAGCAGCATAAGTACTCTGGCAGCCTTTAGATGCTCTTGGGTTCTAGGGACTTATCAGGGGCAGACCTTAAGTGATGTTGATAGTCACCCCTAGTATCTTGTAACTACCAGGTATTTTATCTGACCATCTAAAAGATCCTCTCACATATTAATAGCCTTCTCAATATAAAAATTGATTCAATAAATAGTCTACTTATTTGAAAAATATCATCTATTTTTCAATACATCTGAAAAAATGCCTCGATTCTATTGAAGATGGGTAGTAATTCAGAATTACGTTTCCAGAGAAAAAAGGTTCAAATGGATATTTCCAAGGATGCAAACTAGATGCTATATTCAGTAGACACATCTATTTCTTCTTAGCATGATATGAAGCACTTTTAGACACTCTTTTGGTGCTATACATGGTACATTACTCATTCTGAGAAAGAGTTAGTGGAGTATTTAACAAACAGAAGAAAATAACTACTTGCACATACATTTGGGATTCGAAGCCTTCATTTAAGCAATGACACCCATCCATCACAAGTATGCCATGGCGCATGCTTTTTTAGAACAGTTTGTGACATACAATGAGAATCTAAATATCTAACATGCTTATAGCACACCAGGCAGTCCTTCTAGCACAGCAACCTGGTGATGACTTGCTACTATTGGTAGCAATTTGGTTTTCCTCCTGGCTCTTCACCTCCAGACAGGCACACCTGACAGCTAAAGGCAGACCCTTTTTATCATGCTATGAGATCTGACATAACCCCACTACCATCACCATTACTGCTACCATGACCTCTCCAAAATCCACTATGTCCATGATCTAAAACTAATAGAAAGCAAGAAAGCCACGTGGGTTTTATACACATCCATGTAAGCACCTTTTCCTTCCAAGGCACAGATAAAACATGCTTAGTCTGATCTGAATTACTGCAGTGCCCTTGTTAAAAACCACCATCTGTCAGAAATTATCCTATTTTACACAGAGGGAACATGCATTAATTATTAATCCTGCTCCTCACAGAAATGTACTTACAAGATCAGCACTATCCATGGTGAGACAGGAGTATTACTGTTCTTAGTTAGATAGTTGAGGAATGAGAGTTGGGATTGATCTGTTCAGTGCTTCCAGCAAATAAGCAGGTCACTGGCTACATGGTAGGGCATCATCACACAAGAAGCAACAGCTGAATTCCCAGGCCCTGAGTCTAATTCCATGAGCCAACATAAATACTACATAGAGTACAGACACCCCCTTTGCAGAAACAAGCACTGTGGCCCTGTGCTGTGCATACACTGAAGCACATGTTCAAGTTTGAGTATGAATTTGGCTTAAAGTTAAATGCAAAAGTAAGAGCTTTCTCAGTGTTGGCCAAAGCTATTGGCATTTTGCTGCGTCTTCCACCTGCTCTCAGGGAAGCAATTCCTAGTGTAAAACAGCACACTGATGTTGCAGATCTCATTCATCCACAGTGAGAACCTGGTAATAGGCAAAACAAGAAGATAAAGCAAGCTCTTCACAAACCTAAGTGAGGAACAATTGAAAGGGATCATTTTTCCTCATGGAATTCCCTACTCACATATCATTTTCTAGGGAAGCTTGAGGAGATCACATTTCTGCTCTAAGACAGTTTTACCTCTTTGGTAGTGTTTGAGTGTACAATGCCATATGCTGTCTTCAGTGAAAACTTGGGTCCCACTGAGCTTGTTTCCTTTGTCAGTGGCAAACTGACCACTCAAAGCATTTCACAAACCAATTTCTTTCAGGTTTTAGTATTTCAATGAGGAAAAACCATCAGGAATACAAAAGACTACTGAACAAAGTTGTATATATATGTGTGTGTGTGTATTTGTATGTATAAAACAAAACCAGAAGAGATTTATGCCATACAGAAGAAGTAGCTGATATGAGACAGCAACTCATAGTCCTAGGCTGCATTTGATGCCAGAACCTCTATCTTACTATGAAGAAGAAAACTAATAGTTTATTCTTGACCCCCCAAACCAGAAGACAGACTTGTCAATGCAGAGAACTCTTCTGGATAAACAGAAAATATACTTATGGCCATCAATCTCTACAACTTGAATGTAGTTTCAATTTTTAAGGATCTCTATGTTGTTAAAATGTCCGTACCTTCCTAGGCAGGGAAAAGGTTAAAAATCTCCCTTTCTAAACCCAGAAAATGCTCCACTGAAAAGCTGCCTAAGCTGCCAAGCATGGAGGGATAGTACTCCAGTTGGAACTCATTACAGAGACAACACAGGAGAGCTGATCCAGCTTTTTATTTACTGTAGAGGCAGAAATAACATGAACATCTTTCTATGTAGGCCTAGAAAAATATGTTGGCCCTGAAGCCAAGGATCAGAACATTGCCAACCCTGCCAAAATGAAAGAGGTTATTTGTTTTTTTAATTTAGCAAGATTTGGCACTTATTTCTGTCTTTTTCCCTGGAGAAGAGGAACTATTTATATTCTTCAGAGCACAGCTTGTAATTGTTAATTTCCAGTGGCCCTGCAAAAAGAAATAGTAGGTTTATTATTGTGAAACAAGAGGTCCACAGTCTGCAGTCTGGGAAGGACAGACAACTTTGTGCAATGCCATTTTAAGCCACTTCCAGTAGATGGAAATTCCAAGAGAAGGGTAGTTTTTCAAGTAAGGACATATCCATGTCTCTCAGGGTCAGTGACTCTGACATACAGGAAGGAGCATGGAAGTCCCACATTAAGGTTTCCCTTTCAAGTTCCATGTTAAAAGTTCCCCTTCCCTAAAGTGAAACACAACCAAGGACTTCTTCCACTCTCACATGGTTCCCTTTTTCCCTGGATAAAGTCACAGCACAAAGCACCAAGTGCTGTCAATCATGAGAACATAAAAATGATTGCTGTCCTGTCCTTTGATGGCCTGTCCATTGACACTCCTTTCCTCACCCTTACACCACCATCCAAGTTACTTACACACTCATCCTTACTTACAGCACGTAAGATAACTCAGGTTTTATTTCCAGATCAGATGAGGTTGTCTCTATCTGACAGGCATCACGAGAACCTGTCGAAGGACCTTCCAGGGCTCTGCTTACAGACCTCAGGTCAGGGCTTTCAATTGAGGAGAAGGACTCAGTTTTTATGCAAGGTTTGACCCTTTGGAAACCTCCAAGTCCTAATCTACTTCCCTGGCAGTAAGAGCTGGACCGCAGCTTTCAGGCTGCTTCTGCTCAGCACTCTGACTGCTCATCAACCCACTCCAGTCTGGGATTCCATAACTCTGTGATACTAAGAAAAAGCTGTTTCTTTAAAATGAAACACCTGTGGGTTCAGTATTACTGCACCTGAGCAATATGCGTCATTAAATATTGACTTAGCCATTCAATAGCTAAAACTGGTAAAAGTAGAGGATGTCAGGAAGAAAAATGTTGAACAATCAGATTTTTTAGAGTATTCCCATAAAGCCTTCCCAACATCCATATTAATTAGTGACCTCCTCAGACTGTAATGAACATACTTGTCAGCCAACTGCTAAAACCAGCAACAACCATATGATAAACAGGAGTCATTCCATGAAGCCAGTCCATTAATTGCCACATGCTTTTCCACCATTATATATCCCATGGATAATAAATGAGCCAGAACATAAGGTTTATTTATCTTAGAATCATAGACTATTCAACGGAACAGTTTGGGTTGGATGGACCTTCAAAGTTCATCCAGTCCAACCCCTGCAATGAGCAGGGACATCTTCAACCAGATCAGGTTGCCCAGAGCCACATCCAGCCTGGCCTGGAATGTCTTCAGGGATGTGGCATCCATCACCTCTCTGGGCAACCAGTGCCAGTGTTTCATCACCCTCACTGTAAAGAACTTCTTCCTTACATCCTGCCTGAATCTCCCTCTGCCAGTTTCAATCCATCACCCCTCATCCTGTTGCAACAGGCCCTGCTTGAAAGTGTCTCCACATCTTCCTTACAGGCCCCTTTCAAGAGCTGAAAGGCTGCAACAAGGTCTCCCCAGAGCCTTCTCCAGGCTGAACAACCCCAACCCTCTCAGCCTTTCCTCACAGCAGAGTTGCTCCAGCCCCCTGATCATTTTGTAGCCCTTCTCTGGACCCTGTCCATCAGGTCCATGTCTTTCCTGTACTGAGGACTCCAGAGCAGGATGCAGTACTCCAGATGGATTCTCAATTTTGTGATTCCTCTCCCCTAGATCACCAGTTGCAGAGGTTTTACAGTACTGGTATATTCCATCAGTGCAAAACCTGAGCAGGTTGTGTTGACCAAACAAAACAACTCAAGACAAGATAGAATCAGAACATTGCTTTTCTCAAGATAAACTCACAACAATCCAACTACTAAAACATACCCTAGCTATCACTTCACATGCTTCTCCTTTGGGTACAGCAATTCAGAAAGACAGATCAGGGGGAGCTTCATGGAAGTTTGTCATTCCGTCATCATTTGGCTATGATTCTAACTCTTTCAATTGCTTTGCTACAATTCGCTTCGTAACCTCATTCATGCAAGGGAAAAAAGGTACAATTGCTTCATTTTCACACAGATTCACAGCATATCCCTGCAGCTCCAACCTTGGTGATGCACTAAATCTGCGTTTTAGAACTGCGCACTGACACAGCCTCTTCAGAACGTTGTTCATATTTATTCCTTCACAAGTCAAAGCTCATCCAGTCCAATGCCCTGCAATGAGCAGGGACATCTTCAACTAGATCAGGCTGCCCAGAACCACATCACAATCACTGACATAGGCTCATCAAGCTGTTCTGTAGTTGTCACTGCAATATAACAAGAATGGGGAGAAGAGATTCCATTTGCAAGCAATTTTGCAATTTAAAAACATGCTTCAAATGTCTTTTTTTTATAACAAAATGAAAAAAGCTTTCTCTAACTTCATTTTTAATATACTATCAAATATAAATTAAGAATCAGAGAAGAGAATCACAGAATGGTTCAGGTTGGAAAGGACCTTAAGACCATCCAGTTCCAACCCCCTGCCATGGGCAGGGACACCTCACACTAACTGTATCACTCAAGGCTCTGTCCAACCTGGCCAATCAAGTTCTGTTCACTCCTTTTCTTCATGCAATAGTACCTATGATGGTTTTTCTAAATGTCTCACAAGTTTTCTTTCTTCTTTTCTATTTAAACACATAAAGGATCTCTAATTCTCAGCACTTGTGAAAATGTGGGCATCGGCCACCTACCTGCTATAGGGGTTTTAAAGGGACCTTAAAGCGAGCTACCCATACACAACTGTAAGGTGCACACCTAAGCTCTCTGTAGAAACCTTTGAAAATCTCACTTAAGGATAGAGAAAAACAAATTGAACAAACTAAAAACACCAACACGGAGCTTACCTTGTTGAAAACATTTGCTCCAACCTGCAGCTCCCAACTGATCTCTGGTTCTGACAAAGTCATACAGAGAGAATCTGTGCCAAAGTCACCATACTATGTGACCTTCCTGCCTTCTGCCATCACTAATGCTAAGGAGAGTGGTGTTTAGTGGTGGACTTGGCAGTGCATGGGTAAAGGCTGGACTCAATCTTAAAGGTGTTTTCCCACCGAGTTATTTCTATGATTCTATGGTAAAAGCTGCTTTGTTTTGACCAGGATCCTTTTTTCAGAGCCAAAGATATATTCCATCATCCACACTGGGAACAGTATCTTAACCTTGCTCCAGAAGGTTTTTTCCTACCTAACATAAGAATACAGAATGTAATCAAACACCTCTTTACCTGTCCCTTCCACCAAACAACCTCCATAAAACAGCAAAGAAACCTGAAAATGCCCATCAGTAAAAGCAAAAAAACTCCATTTTTTAAGAAAGATTCCCATTTTCATGCTGGGAAAATAACAGTTGGATTATTTTTGTGTTAAATCACCACTCACTTGCAGATCTGATTCGAGGTGATAGTGGACATACTGCAAGGGATTGGGGTTCTTAGTCTCTAAAGCATTGCTTTCCTCTCTTTGTTTGTGAAGATAAAACCATATTTAGATTCCAATTCAAAGCCCAGCTCTAGTTTACAGTACATAAAGATGTCTCTGAAGCACAAAGTACTGAATCAGAGAAAGGAAAGCACATCCCATCCTACAGTGGTGACATGAGTTATTTGCATAGTTGCCACAAAAGTAATAATTACACTATAACTCAATGGGAACAATGGTAATTTCACAGTAGCTCATGTTGTTGTTATCACCCTATATCCTGATAACTGTGAAATTAATTTGTGGCACCACTGTATGTGTCGGCTTTAAGCTGTTCCCTAGGTAACATGCTACCATAGAGAAGGAATGCTTGGCAGTAAAACGGGTAGCAGCAGATTGATTATACAAAAAGAATCTTCTCTCTACATACAAATAACTTGGCAACCAGAGAAGAAAAAACCTCCTCACTGCTTTCTTCCTTTTCAGTTTTAATTAATAGAGTTATTGGGATAAAGGCATTAACTGACCATTCTCCAGACACTGGCAGCACGTAAAGGGAAACCAGAATGAGCAAACTATCAGTGCCACTGCCCCATTGTTTTAACTGCAGCAAAGATGCCACATGAAAATGCTGATTCTTTTCCTCCTTCTTACAGCCATTTCCCACATTAACCATTCAATGGCAATTTCCAATCTAAAAGCAAATATGCAGCACTAAGACATATTTAGAAGGGCAAGAACAGTGTAGGTCATGCTTTCACAAGTAATTCTCACTTCATCTGAGAGGCACAGTCTTTTCATCTGAAGACTCAACATGATTTTGCAATGCTACCACTGCCAAAAAGGAGTCCCACACTAAATGTGCCACACAATGCATGGAAATGCTTACAGCTTTACACGTGAAAATCCAGCGCCGCAGGAAATGAAGGTCTGGAAAACATTAAATCATGGAATGTAAGGAGGAAACTTATTACTGATTGGTAACAATAGACAAAACATTGAGATTAAACTTTTCAGCCGCTCTGCTTTGTACAGCACCAGGGATAAGGCTTTGGATTAAGGAAAGATAGTATTTGGATATTTCATTTTTAATCCAGGCCTTTTTCTCTAGCATTAGAAACTGCAATGCCTTTTTCTCTTGCTGGATGTTTGGCTGCAAGGAAAAAGGTGAAATAAATCACAGCATGTTATAGGTATAGACTCAGTGGTTGAGCTGGAGTTTTGTTCCTGACAAAGCAGCACCATTCTCAGTGTCGCCACTAGTCATCAAAGCAGACCAAGGTGTTGAGCACGTTAACTCTGATCCAGGATATCCAGGGACAAGCGTGTTTTGTCGCTGTTAAGTTCTGATCTTCACCTCTGACTGATCCTCCTTTTGTGATCGCTATCCCCAAAACCCCTGACAGGTGACGTTCAAACGTACGTGTGCCATTCCAGTAAAAAAATAGAGCTTTCAGAGCACCGCAAGCAGCTGCAGGAGCCTAAAGGCAGCTTGGACAGCCCCAAACATCTATTCTTCATTAACTATGAGCACACCCTATGCAAATTATGTCACTGCTCTGATCATTGCCACTGTCGACCGAGGAATTCAACCTATATCCTTTGCCAAATCAGCCCTTGTCCACTCGATGCGCACTCTTTTTCCCCTACTTCGGGATCCAATTCTGATGCACCTTAAGGACCCTTAAACGCAGACAACGTACACAACCTGCGTTTGCAGTCAGCAAGCTCACTGTGTTAAATGCATGGAGAATTTGCTGGTGCTTTTGCTGCTGGTAGGAATTACTAAGGGATATCAGCATTGATTGATCCTCTTTTTCAGTCCCATTAATAACTGTCTGCAGTTTGCTTTGCTAGACTAGTGCAGAAACCTGATGCTCAGCTAAGTCAGTGGTGTTTCTCCCCACTCACCCAACACTACTTCTGCCTGAAGGAGCATGGGCCAAGCCTGATGGCTGGGTTTTAACCCTGATGCATCCCCTCTGTTCTTTACTTTCTTTTATACACTCTTCAGGTGTCAGTGCTGAAACAACTCCAGTACATTGGAACAAACACTCCTTCTGGAACAACAACTGCTGCCACTGACAAACAACCTTCCATTTGCTGGCTCAGCACTGCCAAAGGCATTCAGAAATGCTTCAAGAACGGTGGGTGGATGGATGGAACTAAAACTCTTTGGAAAGCTTTAAATGCTAGTAGCAATTGCTCGGTTTACTGTAAGCCCAAATTTACTATCAGAGAAAACGTGACCAAGAGGTGTCAGATTAGAAGAGGCTGGTTGAAAAATCAGTAGTGGGGATAAAAAAATGCCTGAAATGGGGGATTTTACCTTTATAATCACAAAATCAAACCAGGCTCAGTACCTTGGTATTTTTACCTATGACAACATTCAATAATCTCCTTGAAACTACTGATGCACTCTGGGTCACAAAAAGAAATCCCCTCATTGTTTTTAGCACATGCTGGTAACCTCTGTACCAAGACTGCTGATGAGGCTGAAGATTAACTCCGTAAGTGGGAACTATTTGCTACTACTCCGTAAGTGGTGGCTGTTCCTCATCCCATTTGAAACATGCTGAGATACACTATGGAGCAGTTTGTAAAGCCACTCCCATGCTATTTTAAATGTATGTTTAATTGTAAAGGAATAGCCATGTATCTTTAAGGCCGCTGTGACGGACTGACTGGCGCAGTACAACAGGGATATCGACTGATTTGGGGAATGGCTTTAAAGTGATGGAAAAAGTAGTTAAAAGAGAGACCAACTGCAAGAATTCTACATGATTTTTAGATCACTGGATGATCTTATAGTCCATTCCAACCCAAACCATTCTAGGATTCTACCTCTGGATTCTCCCAGCTACCACACTGTTGATAAGTTACTGGTTCTCTGGGCTTCAAAAAGAAATGAGACACCTTATATATCTATTTTCATTTTAGTTCTTACTTTAGATGTATTTTTCCACAAAATAAGAGGGTTTTGGTGGAAAAATTGATAATCATTTGACCAAATGAATGGAACAGTTCTTTCTGATTTCATAAGACTCAGCAGGGTCTTGGAAAAACAGCATCCATGATCTCTAACCATACAGGAATGATATTTGATTACTGAAACTGCAATGACTTAAGCACAGCATCTACAGAGCAGCTTGTTCAAATACCACCACAATACCACCACGTCTCAACGTTAGAATATAAAATCCTGGCAATGAACTGACATCAAACACCTTTCACAAGGCAACTGCTGCGTACACTGAGCAAGAGTTATTAAGTCAGCATGCAAAGTCTTAGCATAACTTCCACTGCACTTCCAGCCAAGTGTAAGCTTGACGCATTACCTTGGAAGAATGCCGCACTTCCCGCTGTGCTAAACCTACTGAAACAAATAGGGAAGCAGCATTTGCTGTGTTACATCCCTGCTTTACTATTGTGTAATTGGACTGTGCACCAGGAACAACGCTTTATATTACAAACATTGAGTTACCGTTACCAGCTTGTGGCTTCACAATTTCAGCACAAAAGCAATGAATTCTTGTCTTACATCAAGAATTAAACAAGATTTAAGAGAAGTTGCTTTTCAAAGCTCTGTTTGCAGGTAAAATAAAAGGTATATGTTATGACATTGTTATACTAAAAGGAGAAAGAATGCTTAGCAATGCCAACAGCAAAAGATTACTCAGACCTTCCCAATTTAGGGGTAAACTCTTCACTCACCCAGTATAGCCAAGTAGAATAAAAGCATCAAAACAGATCACAGAACCAGGGAGTACAGGGAGATAGCTTTACATTTAGTGAAACACACCTAATTCAACTAGGAAAGTCAGCAAACTATTTATGCCGTATAGTCTCTGACAGTTAAATGGCTTTCTGTATAAGAAAAGGAAAAGGTCCCTTCCAACCCAAACCAGTCTGGGATTCAGTGACTTTGGCTGCAGAAGAATTTATCCCTAGAATGGCTACATATCAAATAGCAGAAGATACCCTAAAATGACTGCATCTATACCAGCAGTCATTTAAGTGCTCAGCAGCAGAGGGTCTCTACAGCAAAATAGTTGGCATTAAGACCCGACATAACCCTCCCTGAAATGCAGGTAGTGCTCATTTCAGCCTAGATCTAACCTACTCCTGCAGGCCTGAGCAACTGACATGGACATCTATGTTCCTGCTGCTTCCTCATCACAGTTGCGTGCACTGGCACTCTTAGAGACGGCACAGAGGTGCTGTTGTGTCACGAGCAGGACTAGCAGCCACAGCAGCAGCGCATCCCCCAGCCCTGCTGGCTTTGCAGGATACTGACTGAGTTATAGAATCCCAGAATCCCAGACTGGTTTGGGTTGGAAGGGACCTTAAAGATCATTCAGTTCCAACTCCCTGCCATGGGCAGGGACACCCTCCATTAGAGTAGCTTGCTCCAAGCCCCTGTGTCCAACCTGGCCTTGAACACTGCCAGGGATGGGGCAGCCACAGCCTCTCTGGGCACACTGTGCCAGTGCCTCAGCACCCTCACAGGGAAGAGCTTCTGTCTTAGATCTAACCTGAACTTCCCCTGTTTCACTTTGAACCCATCACCCCTTGTCCTGTCACTACAGTCCCTAATGAAGAGTCCCTCTCCAGCAGACCTATAGGCCCCCTTCAGACACTGGAAGCTGCTCTGAGGTCTCCGTGCAGCTTCTCTTCTGCAGTCAGTGTCAGTGAGGATGACACAGAGGCACCCTGCAGGCAGGCCATGACTGAACATATGACTACAGAAGAGCTATTTAAGCTTGTCTGCATCTACCAAAAAACCCCCAGAAGTTAGGCCAGATGCTAACAGTGCAGCTGCACCTCAGTGCAGGCTGATTCATCCAAGAAACAAGACTCTCAGCTCTGTTCTGGCTACTGCAGCTCCATGGCTAGTGGTACTCAGGCTTAGCCACGCAGTCACAGCTCTCCCTAGCGCAAAGCACTCCACAAAGCGAGAATCCCTCTTAAATATATAACAGCTCCTATTTAAGTATTTTCAGACATTCCCATATAGTTCTTTAATTATAGGGACAACAACTCCCACCTCAATTAATCATTTTGTCTGAGAGGAAATCACAAGAGAATACACTTCAGGCCAGAAGAGGGCTGACACCACCAGCATCTACTTGCCATGCAAGTAAATGCGCAGTGGGAACACTGAGGTGTGGACACTGTGAGGCATAACCCAAGACATAACAACTAGCAATACACTGTAGGTCCCTGGAATAAATTAAAGGATAAGTGTTTTCTTACCCTTTTGGTAATACAGATGCTGACCAAAACCATTTCCTTTTTACTACATTACCAAAAACAAAGCAAATGCTTGGTTAATGCTAATTAATACAATCAGTGGGGTTGGAAAAGCCCTTTAAGCTCATCCAGTCCAATCATTCCCAGCTCTGCCAAGGCCACCACTAACCCATAGCACTGAGGGCCTCATCTCCACGATATGTGAACACCTGCAGGGACAGTGACTCCAGCACTGCCCTGAGCAGCCTGTTCCAATGCCTGATCAAAGAACCTGATGAAGAATCATGACTGCTCCCAAACCTGCTGATTTAAGTGGCATGGAAACTATATGTTGCACAATAAATCTTCCTTGAGGCTTAGAGGCACTTCAGTAGACAAAACAGCAGTAATAAAAGTATTAGTAGTATTAAACAGTACTATTAAACACTACTACTAAATAGTAGCAATAAAACAAATAGCATTTACAAATACTATTCGCAGTAATAATGAGAATTTGTAGTAATAATGATTATTTTATTAAATATTACATACAGTAATAGTAATCACTATCTATAAAGTACACTAATAGTTGAAATATTAAATACGATTAACAAATAGTAGCAAAAAATAGTAGTTCTGCTTAAAAATAAGTTACAAAACCTCATGGTTTTAAAAGATTATTGTATTGTAATGGCATCAGATGGTAAATCAATGTCTTTTTAAGTGTTCTGGTGAGAATCACATTACAACACTTTTTAAGGCTTTTGAGAACTACAGTAAATGTCTGAAAAGAAACAAGTGCAGATATATTTGAAATAGCATTTGCAAAGACAGACTGGTTAGCGACTGTACATGAAACAGAAGTCACTGTAGGACATGCGGTTTCATGCATACATGTGGAATGTGGTACTCTTAGTAATGGAGATTAAATTCATGACTTACAAATAAAACAGCATGAGCTTAGAGAGCTTGAGATGCAACAGCTGACTTCTTTGCCAAAGCTGTAAGACACCATTTCTCTGTATGTCCTAGACTTTCGTTATGGTCTGAAATCACAGAATCCAAGACTGGTCTGGGTTGGAAAGGACCTTAAGATCATCCAGTTCCAACCCCTTGCCACGGGCAAGGACACCTCACACTAGAGCAGGTTGCTCCAAGCCCCTGTGTCCAACCTGGCCTTGAACACTGCCAGGGATGGGGCAGCCACAGCTTCTCTGGGCACCCTGTGCCAGCACCTCAGCAACCTCACAGGGAAGAGCTTCTGCCTTATATGAAGGAAAGTGGCAGGAGTCACCTTCTAGCTAAACCAACCAAAGCCCTGGAACATAAAAATCACATCTCTCTGATCTCCAGAAAGCCCTGGCTCATGGCAAACATCCTTCATTCAGCTCTCAGCTCCTTTGGTTGGTCAGTTTTAATTTTTGTTTAATGAACCAAGACTTTTTTCAAAGAGTATAAGCTGATGAAACCAAGGTATTCATAAGCCTGGTAGTCCATATTGTATATATGTTGTATATATATTATGTGTATCCATATTGTATATACATATATGCATACATACACGCATATATACAATATAAACACATGATATGCATATATATACATACACATATACGCATATATATATTATGTACCTATATACACACATATATATTATGTATATCCATGTTTTTATATATACATATATATACACAGATATATATACACACAGATATATGCAGCTAATATAGATACATAGATAGAGATATATATATCCTTGAGCAACCCACAGCATTTTTCCTGCTTGATAATAGCAGCGAAGAGTAAATTTCAGGCACATTTTCAAGCCCTACGTTTTGAAAAGTAGCAAAGTGGAGCCCACAGAGTGAACTCCAAATTCTGCAGCGCAATTTCCCCCACTTCACAGTTCGCAGACGAGTAGCTGCTGGGCACTGAATGGTCCAAGGCTGCACCCACTGCATGCCATCTTTGGAGCCATCTGCCACAGTGGGTCTCAGAATCTCTTTCGCCATCAACATCAGACAACTCCTGCAGTTTGCTAAAAAGCATGATTTTGACAGTTATCCGGTTCTTTAAATAAAAACACTAAATGGTTCAGAAGGAAGAACAAGCTCCCCTCTCTTGAAGTGACAGGAAAGTGGGGTTTGTTTTCCCCCTCTCCTTCCTGAAATACATTTGGGGATTGGTATATGTGAATACAGAAATGATGGGTTTGCTATACACAGAACAGACTTGAAGCATCATTCAGTCACTATAACACATGCAAGAAGAGTATGAAAAGCATGCCAACCTTCACCAAACACATGCATGTAAGATTTTGTCTAAAGCACACTCCAGTAGATCAACAGAAGTAGTAACTATAATGCAGTTTGCAAAACCATGAATACAATTTGGGGTGGTTTTTTGCTGTTTGGCTATATTGCCATTTTGCTAACAATGCTTTTGGTCTGGATCCACATATTGTTTATATACACTGCATGGCATAATTCAGTCCCCTTATGTAAAGTGACTGTGAATATACACAACTGCTAATTGGAATCACCAAAAAATTCAATCTCCTTTTACATCTGCCAGCAATGAACAACATCAATGCACAAGTTTAGGTCAGCTAAAGTTGCTAGTTGAACTGTTTAACTAGTTTTCCATAGTTAATTAATACACCCAGTTGATGCTAGCTATGTGACCAAATGAGCATTCAAAGGAAAACAATCTAAGCTTATCTTGATCCCCTCCCCTATAATATTCAAAGAGAAAAGCCTGTCTACATCACTACATCAAAACCAAATTACAACTCATAGGTTAGAAATGAGAACTTATAATACAACATTTGGACCAACACACGTGCAACAACCAGCTGAAATAAACTCCCAAGTGTAATTCAGTATCAAAACTTCTGGTCAAGGTATTGTGAAGTTGATATTCAACAGAAAAGCCTATATCACAATCAAGCTGGAAACAAGACACTCAATAGTTTTCTTGATATACACTTTAAAAATGCATCAAGTCTATTGAGTCTATATTGCATTCTAAAGTGCAGAGGATGAACATTATCGCTAGTTCCACAAGATCTTCAGTGTGAGCTACACCTGTGACTCTAAACAATGGACTTTGTAATATATAGTATCATAAAATCACCCAGGTTGGAAAAGCCCTTTAAGCTCAGGAGTCCAACCATTCCCCAGCACCGCCAAGGCCACCACTAACCCATGGCACTAGGGCCTTGGCTCCACGATGTGTGAACGCTTGCAGGGATGGTGACTCCAGCACTGCCCTGGGCAGCCTGTTCCAGTGTCTGAGCACCCTCTGGGAAGGAATTGTTCCTCAGCTCCATCTAAACCTGCCCTGGTGCAGCTTGAGGCCGTTTCCTCT
>WYDI02023516.1:52951-129589 GCA_009867235.2 Psittacus erithacus | reverse complement strand
GTTTTTCATGTGCCTTAGCATGCCTTCCAGGAGAATCTGCTCCAAGATTTTGCCAGGCTCAGAGGTGAGACTGACTGGTCTGTAATTCCCCGGGTCATCTATTTTCCCCTTCTTGAAAATGGGGGTTATATTTCCTTTTTTCCAGTCATCAGGAACTTCACCTGACTGCCATGATTTTTTCAAATATAATGGGACAGAGGCTTAGCAACTTCATTTGCCAGCTCCTTCAGGACCCATGGATGAATTTCATCAGAAACTTCATAATCAAACTAAGGGCTAGCCCTATAAAGACCAGAACTCCAGAAGCTACTACTTTTCGTAAGATTTTTCATATGAACAAATGTTATAACAAATAATAATTTAGATGCTTGGTGAACAGTAGTAATATACACAGAACTACATAATAAATGTGGAAACTTGGTTGTTTACGCATGCTGGTGGCATAAGTAGCCTAGTCTAATTTGTATGGTGGGGTTTTCTTTCATTGGACAATTGAGAATTACCTCTTTTAGATTCTTAGTAAAAAGAATCAGGTAATTATACAGCCAGTGTGTTGCAGGAACCCCCTTGCAAATATCTCTCAACATTACTTTCATGGTTATATTTAAGATGTTACCTCTTCTTAAACCTGAAGCACATCTATCACATTCTAACAAATTAAAATATGTTAGCTTTTTAGTAATGTGTTTATCCCAGAGGGTTATTTTTTTTAAATTGAATTAACAAAAAAACTCCTCAGTAATAATCCTTCACATACTCTATAGACATCTAAAAAGGTTTTTCAGTGTACGATACAAAACCATCAGCACAATATACAAAGTTTAAAAGTGCTTTTTTCTCATAGATAGAAAGCTTCAGCAGTAAACAGTTTTTCCTTTCTGAGGTTTTCAACTAACTATGCCATCTTCCAGTCTGAAGGCAAGGAAAGGCATCCATAGAAGCTAAAGCTACCATAAAACACATAAACGTACATTGCGATGTTAAAAACCCTCTTGTTTCTCATTAGGATTTTCACACACATATTACAATCCAGCAAAATATTCAAGAGCTCTAGATACCTGCCATGCAGAGCAGATGTCCTAATACTAGCGCAGTGCAATGCTAGCTGTAATCAAGCTGAAGGGCTCACCTTTGAAAATTTCTTAATCTTGTATCCTGACTCCATGATGAAAGTTGTTGTCATGTTGTATCCAGTTTGCTTTCCATGTCCATTTGGCCACCAAGCCTCCACTGCAAAACTCTTGAACATAAAAGAGAAAAAATCAGAGCAATGTGTATAAAAAGAAGCAGAACATACACCAGGGACTCAGATATCTTTTACTGAATTACCACAGCTCTAATGAGTTTTTTGTGTCTCAGCTGAGCCATGGTAACTATGATCTCTCCAGCTGCAGCTCTGAGTTGAAAATTATTTAAAGCGGTATCTGTGCCAGGACCAGTTATTGTTCACTAGCCTCTGTATCATACCCCTCCTCTCATTGAGGAATCCCTTTTACCTTTTCAACACTCAATATAGTGAGGTGAAGTTTTTCAATTGTGATTTTGCTAATGTGCGACCATGCTGACCTGCTTATATCAAGCTTTTAAGACAAATTTCACTGCTTTCAGTGCTCTCTGTTTTTCCTCAATGCTTCCTAATCACATCATTAGTACGCAATAATTTTTACAAACATAAAAAGCCCTACCTCTAGGATGACAGAATTATTTTTCTTATTTTTCTAGCACAGAGTAATATTTATGTCTTCATCCCAGCCCCCTAGTTCAGCTGCTCAGTCCTACTGCCAACATTTGCAGCTGAATGCACAACCTAAAAATCGTGGAAAGAAAGCAATAATGCATGCAACCAAACAATGGAGGGATCAGCACTGAATAGAGCCATGTAAGGAGTGCCTCAATCTTTCCAAATAAAACGAGGCCACAGAGCAGCCGAACAATATGTTTCGCTGTAGCCATGCTTGGACACAATCATGAATGTATCTACTAACATTTCAGCTTCCCTGATGCAGAATTATCATAACTGCTTGTACAAAAGTACTAATCTCTGTGTTGCACGGATACAAATGGAAGCACAAAATCAGTGTGTGCCTCAACAGCAAGGGAGCATTCGCAGCTGCCTGGCATGGCTAGAGTGTCTCATTGGCCACTAATGATGTCATCCCCATGCTCACCATTAGCTTATAAGCAAAACGCTGTCATGTTGACAACACAGCACTTTGTGTGGCAACTGCAGGAAGACTGCTACACATCTTGGGTGATACACATCACTCAAACACCTACTGATTTCACAACATAATCTGCACTAAGATCACAACTAGAATAAAGAATAAATTTCTAGTGAGATCTCATTATTTAATAAGCACCACACAAGTCTGTTGTACAGAGTAAGGGCTGTTAGGCTATCTCTCTCATCATGAGAACACACTGCAGAGTTTCTCGCAAAATCAGCTGATGTGAATTCATGCAGCAAAGCCTTTTGTGTAGAAAGAATAAAAAAACACTGTTGCCTCTGCTCTGAAGGAAGTACTTCCTCACAAACTTGCAGTCACACTTCACTGACAGATTTCTTTTGAGGTTGAGGATGGGACAAATAAATAAACCAAAACATTTTCGAAGTTTCACATTGCAGTGCCTGCTTAATGTAACCCCTGAAAAGACTAAACAGAGACTAATGATTGTTTTAAATGAAACTGGGTATTTGTAGTTGCTCATGCAACTTAAATATCAGATGACAACAGTAACAAAAATCATGTTTGCATGCTTTTATGCTTTCATGTCAAAATAAAGCACATAAGTATGCAAGTCACTGAATGTTCATACTAAAACATAAATACCCTGCTTGTCTTGAACACATGCTTTTTCTCTACTCAAATAACTGATAAGAGAACTTGAGAACACATGCATTATGCATTCAAACTGGGGAAACAAATGCAGAGATACACAGCAAAGGAGAAAATCAGTACAGCCAATAAAACATACAAAGGTTTGAGGGCAGACCCTCAGTTTTTAACAGCCAGAATTGTCAGAATCCCCAAATTCCTGCTCACAGCACATCGCTCACCCACAAATCTAACCGTGCGGTGTAGCAGTGAAGCAGATGGCAACTCCCATTATGCTGCTGGCTCCAGCATGAGCTGTGGCTGCTGTCACTGTGCCTGTCAGGGCTCCTACCCTGCCCACTGGCCTGGGCCGGCTGCTGTCAGGTTCAGTTCTGCACAGTCAGCTCTGCTAGGGACCTGCTCTCTGAGCAAGAAGCCAAGAAAAATTCATGCTTCTTTTTGCCACACTGGGATCACTGCCGAATTCAAGACAGCTACCTATTTGTCAGCTAGAACAGACACACTGATTTTCTTAATATGTCAAGCCTTATATCTTTTCTTAATCATGCCTAATAAAACTCAAGTTTCAAAAAAACCAAACCCAAATCCACAAACAAAACAAATTCTACAGAAGTTAAATCATGTTGGTCTGCCATGAGATGGTTTCTCAACATCATCTGAAAGCAAACAGATCAATTCTTTCCTCTTTTATCAGTAGGGTGTATGCAAAATTCATTTTTTCAATTGAGTTCTTTCCTCATTACAGCATCCTTTATTGTTCTAAAATTCCTCCTCAGTTTTGTCCACCCAAGAGACTACAATTCAGTGTAAAGAAGTACTACTCCACAAGATTTCCACCAACCTTACTGCTAGACAAGTTCTTCATAGGCCTCTTTTATTTTATTTACCTAAAAGAGCATCTACTAAGAGCTTTGAGGAATGTTTCCTCTTGAGAACCATGCGTATCATAGTATATTCTACTCCCAATCAGTCCAGTAAACAACAGCATGGGAGACAAGATACCTGCTGGCAGTTAAGTGATGTGACACAGAGTATCCAAAGGTAATCTACCTAAACAGCTCATTTAACAGTGGCTGGTGATAATCTTATCTTTTTATTTTGCAGTAAGGAAAAGGTTTCATCATCTTTTTGACACTAAGCTGCATAGCCCACAGACACCAATCTTTAGAGAGGAAAAGAACTGTTCTTCTATCTTGTAAGGGAAAAACAGACCTGTTTTTAATGTCAGGAACACAGTAAGGAAGGGGAGGGAGGACTAGCTGGCATAGAGACAGAACGATACATTGGAAACCAGGGGAAGATTTTTGCAGTTGGCTAGCCTTCTATATACACCTTACCTTGTTGATGTTTACAAGCAGCACAATGCTGCCTTCTCCAGGTTGAAGCGTCACATTGAATGTTTGCTGTGTTTGCAATTCAGGAATGCTCACAGTTACAAAACCCACAGTTGGCTTGGAGCTGACTACATCAAAAATAGCCTCGATTTCAAGACACCACTTCTGAGCACTCTTTACTAAGTGACGGGGGAGAAAAAAAATGGGAATTTAGGAATTGTGCTTATATTCCTAGTAGTTAAAATGATCTCTCATCAAAGAAACAATTCAAACACCTCAGATTAAATTTAACAATTTTCAGGCTGTGTTTGAATCAGATCTACAAGGTTAATCTTTTTGTTTAGTGCATTTGATATCTGTGTTTACATTTGCTGACTCAGAAGAGAACTACACAATATGATTTATGTTTTATAACTCTCTCTTCTCATTTGAAAGCCATCCAGGGGCTTTTTCAGAGTTCTGTGCAAGTCAGAGACCATGACACCAGTCACTTCAATAGGAAGGAGTTTTTTCCCACCAACTCCCATAGACATTACATTTGCTTTTAGTCAGCACTCATACGAACATGGTACTCTTTGGAAAAGATCGTAATCACAAGGCAGTACAATCACTTTTGTCGATGAAACAAAAACAGTATTAACAGAAAATGAGCTGAATTCATCCCAGAGTCACTAGACAAAATGAATGGAGTTATGCTGGGGATAAATTGGGCCTATTGTGTCTAGACCTGATAGGCTATAGCTTTATGTCCCTCTTGCTGTTGGAGTGAGGTAGAGGAAACAAGTTAATGATTTCCCCAAGAGCTCTCTACAGTTACCTTAGACTGTCATCTCCTTTACAGAACATACTGAATAAGGCAAGCCTGGGTCAAGGGTACTCAAGATTAATGTGCAAATTTCCCATTAACTTCAGCAATTAAATTGCCTCTCTATGTACATAGCTTGGCTACTCCCATACTTCAAATATTACAGATTAACATCTAAACAAAAGTAAATCAAACAGAAAACAAGGAAAACTAGAACTGACTCATTTGGTATTAATCACTTACTTTCTCTTTTCATGTATATATTTAGCTTTCCTTCTTATAGAAACATAGAATCGACTAGATTGGAAAAGACCTTTAAGATCAAGTCCAACCATTACCCCAGCACTGCCAAGGCCACCACTAAGTCATGTCACTGAAGGCCTCGTCATCTAAGAGAGAAAGAGAGCTCCCTCCAAAAGCAAAGATTTACATTCAGCTCTGGTGTGATTTTCACTGTTCATAGAATGAATAGCAGTGAACGTGTTCCCAAGTTTATATTCCATCCAGCACTACCCAGGGAAGACAAATTTTCTGAAATGGAAGGGGTTAAAAAACAAAACACCCACCCACATGGGTCAGCCATTATAGTGGGTTTTCCCTCCCTTTCAAGTGCAGATAGAAATTCCAGCCCACTCTTAACTACATGAACTGCGGGGTCTAGGCAGAGAAATCAAGAACAAGTAATCTTTTATAGACTCAGTGGTCAAAGGGCTATGACACCAAATCTGATGAGCAATATAACTGCATAGGCAGCTTAAATTCAAGTTATTAATTTACTCTTTACTTTTCAAATGTTATTATATTTGAATACTAATAAGCTCTGGCTCTGGTTCCAAACCACTCTCTCTCTCTGCTGAATGAAAGAGGTTTGCTCTCTCCACTTACTCGGAGAGCAAGATTTTACCTACCAGAAGGTGGAGTTGTGGGAATGTGGGAGGGACCAGAAAAGATTTTTACTGTAACTAAATTTTAGGGAGCACACAGAGTCTGTGCTGGGGCTTTCCATGGAAATTCCAGTCACGTTAATTCGAGCTAGGAGCTGCAGCTATTTCAGGAAGCTTTTAAAGCAGCCAGGGAGTGACGTCTTCCTCTTTTATTCATACACAACTCTGTTCCCCAGGGCTGAAATTCAACCCACTGCAGAAGACTCATGTGCTAGCCTTCACTCCCCTGACGACTGGGCTCAACATGCAGTGAAAGCAAGCATGAGGGTGGTCTGCAATGGGGCATATTACTGCTTACAGAGAGTTTCAACAGAAAATTAACTACTCTTGCTCAGCAGCAATAATCTTCAGGACAAAGGAGGTGAAAATCAAAGATCACGCACATCAAGGGAGAAAACCGGTTCAGTAAGTTAGGGAGCAGGATCCTCTCAAATTGCAGCCTTAACAAATTATCCTTGTATAGCACAACTGCATTTCTCTCTCAGACTTCATGTTGTGTCCTGAAAACTCTGTGCTCTTGATACTCTGTTCACTGTGCATTTGCTTCCCAACACAAAGCTAAATTCCCACAGCAGCTTTGTCTCTGTTTTAAATGTGAGACATATTTATTAGGAGTCTTGGTGAAAACTCATGCCAAAAAAAAATATTTACAAAACAGGAGAACATGGGTTAGCCTCAGCTATACTACATATATTTCTGCAGTTATTCAGGGATCCTTAAGCATAAAAAGATTCTGAATTCTAACATTTTTAATCACTATTGTTTGTACTGAAGTAGTATGTCAGGTCCTAAAAGGGTGTGCCATGGGAAGAACTGCAGGCAAAGTCATGGTAAAACAATAGAATCTTCCATAAACTGCAGTTAATTCAGGTTAACAATAAAGTGGTTCCTATTCCAAAGGTGAAACAACAATAAAAAGTAGTAACAAAGTAGACTTACCAAAGAAAGAAGTCAAAGAAAAGTAAATCAGGTGATAATGGTTATAAGCCTCAATCCTAACATCTTTCCAAATCCCTTGAGTGGGAAAAGAAGGACCCCAGTCCCAACTAAATGAACACTGCTCCTGAAATACAAAATGATAATGTTACAATTACCTATTTTCACACAGACATCAATGCTGTGTCAGCAACAAAAATTATTTGCTATCTAGAAATAAAATACTGCTATGCACTGAATTTTTCCAGTTTCCACAAACTCAGGAAAGCCTGCAGTATTTTACTCTCATTTCTTTACCAAAGCTCTGCTGCTACTACCTATATTATATAAACCATAAAATTTTACATTAAACATCCATGTACAGTAAAATTTTGTATTACTGAGATAACAAAACACCACCTAGCCCGTCACTTACAAAAAAACCCCAAAACAGTAAAGATCAAAAAACAAACAAACTCCAGGTTACTCTCAATTCAGTTCTTAACTACCTTAATTTGTAATGCCAGTATTTAATCGTATACATAAAAGACAAAGTAAGCAGAAAACTGATAGTTATAAATGTTAGAGTATTCTAAAAGAACAATATTAAATTAAAAATTGTGGGTATATGTGAAATACTTTATTTCCTATTTTTAGTTGTAACACGGCAGATTAGTTTAAGGAAAGAAATGCGTATGTCTGGCGCATTTGTGTAGTTCAGTCATGTTCACTGTTTCTCCCCTTTTTATGGTTCTTTTATACAAAAACGAAGGGAACAGAAACATAGTTGAGAAATAGCTTAGTTCTGGTTCTAACATCAGAATAACTCAGAATTATAAAATGCTGCTCAGGCACAGAAGTATCTACACTGCTTTCTGTTTAGCTGTTTTCAAACCTGGTCAGACTTCTAGTTAACAAATCCCTTGAAGACATCTATTCAGCTGCTCTCTGAGCTTCACACAGCCCCAGACCCCAAAGCAGATACTATAGATTTCCTTAAAGTCTTGTACAGTGACCTACAGTTCTAAATTTAGAGACTAGTAACTTACAGCCAAGGCATACTAATTTTGGCAAACCACATTGCACAAGTCTGGCCTATCCCTAGCATTGCTGAAGCCAGCCTGCCTGCCTATCAAGTTGCAAAAGAGCCTTCCAGGAAGCAAGCACTGTACCTATTTCAAGTGCAAAAACAGGGACAACACATTCTTAGAAAACAAGTCAGATTGAAAGTCATTTTCCCTTTATAAAAAATAAACAAATGAATCATCAACAGGTTGTCAGGTTTCACTAATAATATTGCAGAGACTGCTACCAGAAATAGTAGTCGAAGGAATGATATGCTTGTATCACTGAAGTACATTATCAGTGAAAGGCTTGAGTTTTGCCACAAATTCCTATTAAGATTTAGATGCACTGACTGCACTTAATACTGAACCTCAAACATGTGAATAGCTCTCCATTACTTTAAGATGGTAAGCAGCCAGTTTACTTTAGCAACGTCCTGGTATGTTTGATTACTTTTAAAATGTGACATCACTGCTGTTGTTGCCATATACTTGGCAACAACATATACAAGTATATGTTGTTGCCATAGAGTTGGCATTATGTTCCAGAAACATAAAAATGTTTCTGGAAATGTCTGAAGCGGCTTCCAAGTACAGCCAAACAACTCCTTTCAGGAAAAGTGCTAGGATACTTTCTTACAAATTTAAAAGTATAGTTCAGTAAAGCATAAAATCATTCCTGGCCATTTTTGCTCTATAAATAAGATTACAGCTATTTAAGTGCCTTCTTCCTTCCAAGCTCCTCTCTGCACTGATTTCTAAGAAACACAATGGACTCAGAAGAATTAATCAACTTTTTATAACACAGTAAAAATAAAAGCAGCAGCAAAAAGTAATAAAGACAACCTCGTAATCCTGAAGGATCTTCCCAGGACAATATGGTGTCTCTCTTTCCATTACCAAATTTTAAAGGAAGTTGCATCTGGGTTTAGATTAACAGGACTCTAGTAATTTTTTTGAGGAGGCTTCAGAAGGACTTCATTAAAAAGATCAAAAATAATAAACAAGAAAAGCATTTAAGTGGAAACAAACATGCAAAAACACCCAAAAAGAGAAATCCCAAAATAAGATCACCAGCCTATTGTCTCTAACTGCTGCAAAGCTATCAGAAATACATGAGATGCTACTCAGGTGATAGTTTGCTGTGATTAAGTTTTAACAGGAATGAAGCAAGATCTTAAATCAGAGTTTCTGAGCTTCATTCATTGTATATTACATTGTTGTTTTCACTGAAAATGTCCTTGTAAGTCACACTTCTCAACACTGTTTTCATCTTATTATGAGAACAAGTCTTCTGTTAGGTAACACTTCTTGGGACATGCCAGAACTGACCAGTATAAATAGCACAGCACATGAGCAATAGCAAACACTCATAAAGCTGCTTGGCTGAGATTTTTACAGCCTTGGCAATATACACCGGTATTTGTAACAGCGAATCCTATTGTCAGCATACATTGCTAAACCCACCCAGTGAATCAAAATGTAATGATTACACATTTCGCAGTGCTATCCTCCTCCCTTAGGAGCAAGTCTCCTGGCTGACTCCTTGACAAAAACAGCCTTTTAAACATTCTTATCATCCAGATATGGAGCCTGGCCTTCTTATGCTTCTTGTATTATCACCATGCTAGATTACAAGTTTCTAGGGGACAAGAGAAGGAAGCTGCAATGAAAAATATCCTCTACCTATAAAATGACATTGCAGGTTTCAGAATGCATCTGTAAGGACAGCACGTGGTGCATTCCTCTTTCCAAGCCTGAAGTCAGAGACAAACAATTCTGCCCCTACCTTTCTGATGAAATTAGCATGGCACTCTCCTTTCTGTACAGGTGGAGGGCATGCCGGGGGGATGCTGTATCCTTTGTGACATCTGTTCTGCTCTGCTGCATAGGAAATGGCTGATAAGAAACGGACTTCAATAAAATTGACCTCCTTGATCACACTGGTAATATCAAAGCTCTAGGTCAAGAAAACAGAATAAAATCATTGCAATGCTGACATTTGTTTGTGAGATTCATAATCACTGTTACAATGGGATTTTAATACCATATATGTATTATTCAACAGCATTTGAAGTACAGTCTCAAAAGGCTCTGGCTTTGAACGAAAAGAAAAGCTATTTCTTAAGCTGAAAAAAGAAAATACACAGTAACATTCTGGATATAAGATATTTCTGGGCAAACCACTTTCTCCATTCTGAGCCTTCATTGCAGGCTGCAGCACTCTGCTTGCACACGGAAGTGCCTGAAGGATAAGAACAGCAAGAGAATCTTTACCCTCCCTTCCTCACTCAGAACTCATCTGCATCTTTAGAAAGACACATGTTCAAACTCAGAACGCTGGTCTGTACAGGAGTCCTTCCAACTCATGCACTGCTGGTAGCTCACCTACCACAAAGCACTGCACTGCCTTTTGCTTCAATGCTGCAAAGCTGTTTCATGCCACCTGCAATCTCACCCCCCAAAAATATGTACAGATACACCTTCTATGCCAGTATCAAATGAAGCAGCTGGGGGCTTCCTCACTGGGTCACAAAATCCCCTTCTGAGTGACTGGATAGAAGGATAAATGTTTACTTTCGTAACTATCCTGTGCTATCAAGATAATATGGTTCCAACGGCTAATACCCATTTCTTCTCACAGTGTTCACCTGTGACAAGACAAGTCTTAGTGCTTTTTCCAACTTGTAAGCAGCCCAGCTAGCATCACTGTAGCATACAGCAGAAAAATACAAAGCAAACAGCATCCCCCATACAGGGCCTTCACAGAATCCTTCCTGAAGACGTTGTTGCCATGTGGAACAGCTGGACAAAGCAGAAGTCTGTGTCACAGTAACCCTAGACTCAATCTAATACAATACACTCTGATTTTACAGGGAAGGCCATTTCATGAACTGTTATAATCTAAGACTGAATGAAGTTGCAGAAATAAGGGCAAGATAATATCCCTTCCCAATTCTACAGAGCCTGCAACTGGCAATCTCTCCAAATAGTGAGTAATTGCAATTTCATACAAGCTGTACAAAATTTCTTATTTTCCTGATGGTAAAACTTAGTACAGAGAAACTAAATTATTTGGTCCAGGTCACACACACCCAGGTGGCAGAATCTAGCTCTCATGTCTCAGGCCAGTACCTTTGCAATAAAACCTGCCAGAATGGTAAATGTTGAGATATGAAGACACCAGATTGCCTTTATAGTTCAGTTACTCCACTAACATTATTTCTGTATTCCACTAACATTCTTCCTTTAACTTTTCCTTTTTGATTCTTTCAAAAGCAAGGATTGTCCCTTATGCTAGTACTCAGAATAATTTTGTATTTTAAACCTATAAAATTAATTTGTATTAGTTTGGTTTTGCCACATGATGAGTACTCCCATGCTTACATAAGCTAAGCTCAAAAATGCAAGGCAATGTTATCAAAAGCTCAATATTAGAAAATAAAGCCCCCTATATAAAAAATAGCATGGAAACACAAAGGCTTTACAACACGTGCATTTTCATTTCAGTATTCACATGCAAACCATTCTAATACCAATTAGCAGATTTACAGCTAAGATAACAGATTTAAGCTCATGTTTTCTTGGAGTTGTGACAAGAGGCAAGACATATTATTAGCTGAACTAATCCTCTTGCATGGGGGCACTCATTTAAAACAAGGCACATTCACTTCTAGATCTGGCCTTGTTACTACTGGAAAGGTAACTGTACTTCTTGTTCTAACGGTTGTCAGATTACACATGCAGTCCTCAGGTCAACAGGTTCTGTGTCTAAGCACCTATTTTTATGTGTGCTTGAATGCACTGAAAGTGCTCAGCACAAAAGGGCTTTGAAGAAAAAACAGAACTACCTTCAGAAAAAAACACATTACTCACGTATCTGTTGAACATATTGTCTGTTCTCCCAAGAGTGACATTATTAATCAGGATCTGTGCTACTGTATCCACTCCCTCAAAAATCAAATTCAGTTTCTGCCACTTTCTACAGAAGATAACAAATGCATAAAAACCTGTTAAAATACATAGAGTTAACAACACACAGGAGACAGAAAATACAAAAATGTGTATCACCATTATCTTTTGCAGCAGTTGCTTCCACTACCTCCAAAAACATTTGACTTAGTGTGGCTATATTATTTCTTTAAATAGTCAAGTTAAGATGACATCTGAAATGGCTCAGGTCTGCACTACAGCATGTTCACGTACCCACCAGATCAGATGGGCTTGATTCCAATTAGCCCAAGTATTATCCTTCCTCAGATGGCAATTCATAAGTAACTTTGAACAATTGAAAAGAAAAAAAAACAAACCCACAAGAAAACGCAACTACTGAAGTGTTCTTTAACAGCAGCTTTTCAGCTGCACACTATTGCATAATTTGTTTTATTAGATATAAAAGTATTAAGCAGATTTTGAGCCGATGGATTAACTTGCAGTTCTGCAGGAAAGATGACACAGAACTATCTTAGACATATCTTTATTGCAAACCTGAAGTCAAAAGGAGTTTTGAATGTCCTGCTGTAAGTCCAGTTATCCAGTGAGATCCACCTGTACATCACGTCATTAAATCTATAGTATGGATCCTAATAATAGACAAAAAAAAAATTACAACACTTATTTAGTAAAAGTGTTACTACATGAAATGCATCATAATATCCATGAGATGAGCACTTCTTATTTCAGTCTGCAAATGCAAAGTCACCTTGTTTAGTTAGTCCTGATTTTCACCTTTGAAATACTACGACAAAGCAAAGCTTGTTTGCTATAATCATTCATACTCAAACTAGAGGGAGCAGAATTTGGTTTTACATAAGAAATGATTGGGCTGAAAATGAAAGAAAAAAATTAAGACAGCTTGTGACTTAATGAGAGGAAGAGAAACATGATCACCCTCATAATGATAAAGTAAGACTAAAGGATTTTAAGAAGCAAAGAAACAGCATTTTAGGCCTCTAGGGACAGAAGTGAAAAAATCTCTACAGTTTAAAATAACTGAAAATACTCCAGTTGTTTCTGTCAACTAGTCTTGATGTGGTAAGGCTGAATGACATTGGTATATTTGGAGGGAGGAAGAAAAGGAGGGAGGGAAAAAGGAAGAAAGGGAAAAGCAACACAATTTGGTTTGGTGTATAAAATTAAACAACTACTTTTGAGAATAATGCTGCATTTATACTGAATGTGTTATTTTCCTTTAATCATACTACCCATGAAGAATAAAAGGCACAGCTAGTCTAAGCTATGCCCTTGATGGTTTTGGGTTCATGCTGCATTTATTACCTTAGCAGGGGGGTCACAGTGTACCTCACCTAGGCTGAAGGGATCAGTTATGTGCGCCTGACAACGCATGGCCTTGCACCTCATACAAAGGCAGCAAAAAGGTACAGTGTTACATCCCATGTCAGCCAGTTCAGAGTGCAGGTATCTGGGTCAGTGACTGACAGCTCAGTTCAATCCTTTCCAGCAGCTGCACAGCTGAACTGCTTTCCCAAAACAAAGACCAATCTCTTCTGGACTACATGACTCAAACCCAGATAAGAGAGAGCATAGCAGCATTAAGGTTTTCTTTGATACAAGCGTTGTACAGTACCAGCACAGCTAACTAGCCACCCTGAATATCCAGATTCACATTGAAGAAAACCTGCCCTGCTTTTTGTTTGGTCTGTTTTTTCCCTTCTTGCTGAAGCTCAATTTTTCTCCCCATTTCAGGGGTCAATATAGATAGTAATGACACTTCTGAATTTGTTATCTTCTGGAAAACATCATTTCATATCTCATATTTGTTTTATAACTAACAGGGTCAATCTCTGTAATATAAACACAAACCTATTTACATAGCAGAGCAAAATCGTAACATGTAAGTGACTGTCGTCAGCAGCATAATCCCTTCTGAAGTCCCATAGCAATATAATCTTCAGTCCTTGAGCCCACACAGAGGGAAAGTTGTCAGCTTGCTTCTACATGCTATGCTCTTTCAATCAAATTTTTCACTATGAGGGAATAAGAGTCAAGAAGGAAAAGGCTTGTCACCTCCACAAAACCACGGCCTCTGCATTAGCAATACAGTGCATTCTCTAGAATTTAAGCCACCATAAGCTTACCAGAACAATTACTGAATATTAAGATACCGTTACTTTTATATGCAAAAGGTTTTACAAAATATATCTCAGACGTTAATTAACATGCAATATTTAAGACTAATAAATGCATATTCAAATGCAAAATTTAGGCTTGCAAAAGAAACTCTGTTAAGATTACTGTATCAAGACAATGAAAAGCAAGCATCAAATGTAGAAGACCATGAAAACCCACAATATATCCTTAAAAAGCACATTTTTAACAACTGTTTTGCTTTAATTTTGCAGACTATTTTATTTTAGGCTACGCTTTGGAAAATGTGCATGTTAAATTTCAATCATTGCCACTGTATGTGTGAAATATTTAACAAAAGGCACACGATGCAAGTTGCAAATGCACTATCAACAGCAGACTGTAAAGCCAAAGCCAATTTGGTTGGCAGTCAAACTCACATCAGTTCCTCATCAAAGATCAAGGCCCTGCATAAAAGAAACCTACACTGTTTCTCCCACAAAAGCATGAATACCAAGATGTTAATGAAGAAAGACCTGACCTCTGGAGAACACAAAACCGGTTGTCTAGCAGCAGAGAGACATGTAGGAATGTTTCATCAAAGGCAGAAATTACATCATCAGATGGGCTCTTACAGCAGCTTACAAACACAAACAGAGCTGTTTGTTTAAATCTCCTCAGAGCTCACTGCAGATCTGTTTTCCTGAAGGGACTTTCTTCTTCTGTATTAGTCTAAAGCCTTCCAACTTCAAGAGGTACACTGACTGATAAAATATGTCTCACAGAAAGTAGTAATTAACCCCTTCTGACTTGCATGAATACTGTTTCTTCCTCATAGGCATCCACCTTTTTAGCTGGGAAGCTCCTAGCTCTGTATACCCTTATATATAACCTAACAGCTTATGGATAGCATTGCTATATAACAGCTTATACGTAACAGTTTATACATCACACAGAAAAGCTGTTAAATGCTAATAGTGGTTAATCATTTTAAGCATGAAAAATGCTGCTTGTAAAATCACTTATGTAGCAATGTTCAAGCAATGCTCTAAAGGCAATTCTGAAGGCTCAGGAAAAATGTACGACCACTGCAAAGTCCTGTAAGAAAGGAAAATAACTTCTCCAATACACTTGCAAGATTACTGACTTTTTCATAATTAAATTCAACTGCTTTGAGAGCTGGAAGGTACACCTACCGAAGTCAAATTGCTTGGCTTTATCTGAAACAGAATTTCATCCCATATTAAATGAGCTCACATTAAAATTAAAGGCTTAGTTCAGAAAACTGGATGAAAAAGGCTATTTTAAAACTTTTAAGAGCACTGGGAGAATTTGAGAGATAGTAGGAAATAGACTGCAGATGTATGAAATACACTTCACATTCACCAGCTCAACACATTCCTGGAAGCAAGTCATGGAGTGGCGGAGTCAACTTCATCTATTTTTAGATCCTACCAAACATGACAACCTCACATTTTCCTGCTCCCTGCAATTTGGGGGAGAATTCTGAACCACTCAAGCTCCCTGCCTGTTTGTTCCCTGCTCCCACCTGCTAAAATGAGGTAAAAAGCCCTGCTACAGATCATCAGAAGGAAGCAATTTCCAGTTCAGATAACAGGACATAAGCAGGACTTCAAAAGCACTGGCAGCACTAAACTGAAGGCACTGTTAAGTGGCTAGATGGAAACTCCTCCTTGCAATGATTTTAAGGGGATACTGAAAAGCTACAGTCATATAAGCTAAGAGCTTCTCCCATTAAGAAGGAAAGGGATGAGACATGAACACATCACAAGTGAGGCCCAAAGCCCCAGGGAGCAAGCTGTGCCAGGGCTTCAGGTCCCCACGCAACCAGGGCAGCACAGCACAAGCACCTACCTGAATGACACTAGGCAGAGCCAGTGGGATCCAAGCAGAAGACCAGTGTGTAGTAAAATGAAATGCAATAAACGGAACAAAACCCGGATTCCTTTGCCTTACCCTACTTTTGTAATGATCTAATTTGAAATTGACTTGCATGTTTTTCTCTCAGAAATCAACTCTGCTGATATTTTATAATGTATAGCATAAGAAAATCCTGCTGATGTAATAGATTACCAAAATGAAACTTGATGTTTCATGATTTACAGCTTAGTGATATTGCTGTTGCCAACTTCAGACCAGAAGGTGAATAGTTAAGATACTTATCTATATCCACACACTCCTTGATATCTCAAACAATAGCAGCCAGGACATTTATATAACTTTCAGCAAGCCTGGGTTCACATATTTCCAGCTAGAAGTCAAGTTGAACTAACACTAGTGACGAATGGACTGTATTCGCAGAACATGAGTTTTGGAAGTACATCCTACAGTAATTCATTGTTAGTAGTTACTGTAGCAAAGCAGTAAACTGAACGCTCAAGATCTGTTACAGTTGAAGCCAGACAAAAACTACTAAAGAGTTAATCAACAAGATATTAATAGCTCTTGCTTAATATTCTTTGAATACTCTGCTGTATTTAACTGGGTACTATAACTTTTATCTATTTTAAATTCACAAGCTTTCGAAAGATAAACTTGAGTGCCCTTTAATATATATGTAAGGCTTTTGAACAGTTCCACAATATGTTCATACAACTCAAGAGAGCACATATGCTTTAACTGAAAATAATGTATTTATCTTAATCAACTATTTCATCAATGAATGTGATTTAACATGTTAGAACCACACAATACCCAATGCAATTGTTACCTGGCTTCCTCTGAAAAATCTAAGTCATGATGAAGTGTCAGAAAATAAGCAATGGAATATTTTACACAAATGCAAAACAAGTTATGAAATATCCACCACTTTCCAAAACTGCAGAAATATCACTTGTAACACATAAGCTTCTGTCTCTTCTAATATATTTTAACATCCAAGTATGATCAAGACCACTGTAACCTTCAGTGTCAAGTGCATGTCCTTGCTGTGTAACAAGGCAAAACCTGCAGTGTTATCCAGCCCCTGTATTAGCATCACAATTGCAGACCCCGCTACTAGTTCTTTACAAATCAAAGCGACAAGCTAATAAGACAAAACAGCCTTTCTGCATGAAAGCAAATGGCGGGCAGATGAGCTACAATAGCCATATTCATCAGAACTGAAATTTTATACGAGTCATCTACCAGCAGAAATGGCATCATGCAGTACTTGGCCAGTACCTGAGAGGGGACAACTATTTCTAGCACAAAGACTTAATGCACAAGTTACCTGCTGATACATACTGCTTCTCAGAACAGTGCCTGAAAGAAAATACTGCGCTGGCAATAGATAAAAGCTAAATCTTCAGACAAAATAGTTTCTGCAAATCTTCTCTTTCCAGAGATTCAGGGTTAGCAACGGATTTACTGCAAGTTTGTAAAATGTCTTTGCTTACACCTGAGCTTTGCACTAACTTTTTACAAGAGACTGTTACCCTTGATTATGTGCATTTCTCATGTCTTTTAAATTTTACATGTAAATGATATTAAGAGCTATGGAGTGTTGATAAAATGTTACTAAAAAAAAAAAAAACCCAGCTGAACACATACTCTGATACCATCTCTCCTGCCCTTACAGCTTTTATCATAGTTAATCCAGCATTTGAACTATGTTGCTTGAACGTGGAAGGAAATAATACTTCTGTAGGAAACTCAAAAATATCTTTCCCAAGAGCATTTTCTAGGACACATGCATTTGGTGCATTCAGAAATATGTGGCCATCCAACATCTATTTTACAAGTCAAAGAGTAAAGATATCTCTAGAATAAAAGCTAGAGAGATGAGAAATGAACCCTTGGTGTCAAAGAGATGATTTTCAATTCAAAGCTATGGCCTGCACAGCAGTTTCAAGTAAGGCTACAGACATGCAATCAGATCATGCCTGGGCAAAAAAGAGTTTGTGCATCGACCTAAATTTGAGATGAACCACACACTCGTAACTAAATTGCTTGCAGCCTACTCTTGCAATCTAAGTCACATTTTTCAGGCTTAGTATCTGGCAGCTTATTCTTGTTCCTCTCCTTCCCCTCGTTTGTGAGATGCTCACTAAGCTACATTGTTGGAGTACACCCTCCCAGATTTTGCTTTGAATTTTTGATTTGGGTGCTAACTCATTAAAAATTCACAAAGATACAGAAGCAAAGGATGCAGTGCTATTTGCTATTTGCCATTTGCAAATCACACAGAAAAACAGTGTGCAGATTTCATAAGGTTGCTGAACATATGGGTCTTGCTATCCAGAATAATTTAGTTCCCACCAGCTTTGTTCTCCTATTTCCTGGTACAGCTTTTCAGACTAATCTTTGCTTTTGATTACGAGCTATAAGCTTTTGGATTGCTCGCCTAGTGACATTTTCAATAGGATGAATAAAAATCCTACGCTCCACAGCAAAAAGCAAAAGGAGCAAATGAAAACAAAAAAAAACCCTCCAAACTAAAGCTCTTGTGTTTAGGCAACTACAATAAAACTAATTCTGCATTTGACACAGACCCCAAAAAAGCTGATTTCCAGAGATAATGAGCACTGAAGAAACAAAGCAACCAGTCCTCTATGCTTCTAAGATTCAGGTTGCGTGAATGCTTTTGTATATAGGAACATGATTTCAGGCAGCTGCATTTGGAAGCATTTGGTCATAAGCATTTTCACCTCAATGAGGAAACTCCAGGACAAGCAGCTCAGCCACACTTTGCAGCATGAAGCCACACACTGGAATAACGAATCACATCACTGACTCCCTCCAAAATACTCTGGTTTGCTGCTTTGCAAAATGCTACAACTATGGTGATAGGCACTGATTACATTTAACACTACCTGAAATAGATTAGAAATCTGCTAATGCTGTTCCTGTATTTTGGGATGCTCTCCATTCTATCTTTAAAACAAAAAGGTGGTTTTATAACAATTGAGTTATCCTGGTGAAAATATTTGTGTGAACAGTTCTTTTCTGTAAACTAGACTTTGCTAAACTGAGTAAGAATGGGTTTAAATCAGTCTTTAGCTACCTGTACACATCTATTCATAGAAACAAGTTAGCTCATCCTGAGCTTGGAATTCGTCATACAACAGCCAGGTCCAGTCCAGAGCTAAAGCAACCACACTAGTGAGGTATTTTGGTTAACTCAGCTCCTCAACAGAGCATACTAATTCTACCACCACCAATTTAGCACCAGTTTCCAAACAACAGCAGGTTCATATCCGGACATATCAGCAAGTGTTTGGAGCAAATTCATATTTGTATTCATGTAAACATGCTGTAAGTGTCCACAAACAACCATCATCAATTTAATTAGCCAAGCATCTATCTACCTATTAGCAAGCCCCATGCTGCCGGCTAGCAGGCTGACAAAGCTTTCCCGCCTCTTGCAGGCTGGGATTCTGTCCAGACACATGATCACAGCCTCATTTCCAACAATTTGACTACTGCTTAAAATGACTAAAATGACAAGTCAGTTTAAAACAATGCAGCTAAATTAGCAATCACATTTCCTCACTTCATATGAGTACTTAATGTGATTAGTTAAATGTGAATCTTTCATTACATCATTATCTTATGTGCCTGAGTCAGTGCACTGGTCAGTTCACACTTCTTATAGTAACACCTCCCAGCACAGCCCAACATCTGAGATGTTCAGTTTTTCTTAGGAACTTCTGGATGGTAAATACTGGCATAGTTCTCTTCACTGACCCTCCATATATAGCCTACCTGCCCATGGCACTGTTTAAAACTTTAGAAAAAACATTTTAAAACCTGAATTGTGTATGTTCAAAATGTGTCACTGAGCACACAGATGTTGAAACAGGCCCTCATGGCTCAGCTTATCCGTTCTTAGTGTATTTACCTTTCCAATGTTGACTATTTATTTTATCTGGCAATGACACTCTCTGGAATCTATTATTAGTACTGGGATTCCCAATATACACCAACACAATAATGCTAAAATTATCCTGCCCAAAGTGGCATCACTTTCTCCTTTCACCTCTCTTTAGTCAGAGCAGAGCAGGAAAATAATCTGAATAATAATAATAATAATAATGCATTCAGAATGTATTTTTCAAGTAAATGCTGCACAAGAAATGCAACACTGGATGCACAAGAAGTACAATATTTAGATATGCCTGATATACTCAGGCAGCATACGACAGGACTTCACATTTTCTAGAACAGAGGTGTATTTCTCAGTTTTATAGATGCTTTTGTGAACCACTACTTTTTATTTCTTTTCCTTGTTCCAGGTACATATTTTGCTTTCCATGTATTTCCTTTTAAAAAGGCATCTTATTTTAACGATGACCCTGTTGGTGCAGTTTTTTGTCAGGTCTGAGCCACAAGCAGCTGATGCTGGTATCCCAGTACTTTGCTACCAATGGACAACTGCAGCTTTGGTAATTTGTCCCAGAAAGTTGTCACTGTGATTTCAAAAATAAAAGAGGCAATAGCAAACAGAAGCAGCAAAGCTTCCTAGAAGTGTTGAAGCAGGAACCAGTCTTTTAAACTAACAGTTTCAGACTCATGTTTCAGAATATACTTCTTTTAGGCAGCATGAGAGTAAACAATCTCAACTGTTCTGATGCGCTCTGCAACTGTTGAAACGGATATTTAATGGACTGAAAGGCTTGAAATCCCCAGCCTTCTTGCAACAAGTAGTCAAACTTCAATAGGATTGGTTTAGCTTTTCATTCTTTTAAGGCAGCACTGCAGGTAAACATGACTTACATGTTGTGACAATATTGTAGAAACCTGGTGTCAGCACCTCGGCTCCGTGTCAAAACCGCAGAATCTCCATATACTGCAGAGCACTTGCATTTTTATCCCTGGCCCAATTTGGGACTGCTCTGCCACGGATAACTTCGTTATCCACTTGAGGAATCTGCGGCCACCAAACTCTTTGATAGGTTTGGAGAGGCTGAGGAAACTAAATCAGACTGCTGCACCAGCTGCGCTAGCAAAACCTAGAGCAGCCGAGGCAGCGGCCGGGACAGATCAGCGGCTTGGCGGTGAGGAGGTTGCCCCTAACCATGCTTCTGTAGATCCCACACTTGGAGATCACACTGCGAGGCTGTCCATTTCCTGTGTGGGAGGCTGCTCACTTCGGAACGGAATGGCGTGTGCGAAGTTTCTCCTCCGGCCTGGCTCTCCCCGCCGCGCCCCAGACGCGGGACACCGCGGAGGGCGGGGGGAAGCGGGGCGAGCTGTGCCGGCGCGGCTGCCTACCGTACCTGGATAAGGCCCGCGCGGTGCAGGGCGGTGTGCACGCAGCCCGGCACCTCCCCTCGGAGCACCACCGAACCGTTCCCGTTGCCCAGCCGCCAGCTCCCTCGCAGGCTGTGCACCTCCGGGCCGCCCGCGGCCGAGACGCCGGCTCGGCCAACAGCCGCCACCAGGAACAAGAGCAGCAACGCGGCTCGACCCGCGGCGGCGGCCTCCCTCCACACAGCCAGCGCGCATGGCCGCTGAGAGAAGCGAGCGGATGGAACGGAGGACCAGCGCCGCGGCCGCCTCACCGCCATGGCCAGAGGAGACGCTGCTGCGGGGCGACGGACGGACGGACGGACGGGGGTGGTGTGAGGACGGGAGCACAGGGACGCTGCCAACCAGTCTCTGCAACAACCGGGCACATCGTCAGAGAGTTGGGGCGGTGCTTTGGACCGTTACGGCTGTTAAGGGTGGGGCAGGCTGGCACCTCCTACCGCCGCCCGTTAATGGTGCCGCTGCTGGGAGGGAAGCAAAGATGGCGGTGATGAGGAGGAACCGGTGCGGCTCCTCAGAGGGTTTCCCGCCAGCCGGGGAGCGGCCGAGCGCATCCCGCCTCGGACCGTCCTGGCAGCAGGCGAGGGGCACGGCGGCGCTACTGCTCCCTCCTCGGCCAGCGACAGCTACGGGCACGGGCACTGGCACAGCCCTCGGTTCAAGCAAGCGGGGACAACTCCAGGACAAGAGGGCTTGCTGAGGAGAACATGCACATTAACAGCAGAAAACAGAAAAAGAAAAAGAGAGAGAAAGACAGAAGAAGAAGAAGAAGAAAGCGTGTGCTTGTTTTCTCCAAGAGGCGGCACAGTGGGACATTGATAATAAAAGCAGGATAAGGTTACAAATCCTTCATACGTAGCAAATTTACTCAGATCTCTAGAAAAGCACAGTGAAGTGGCAGGAATGAGGAAGAGCAGTGACAACACTGCAACAGGTACTTTAAGTGCTGGCTCCCTCAAGTCATGAGGTTTTATATGGCCTCTTGTCTTCCACCTCCTCTTTCTCATAAAATTAGGTACATAAACCCAGAGCAGACGTCATGAACATGTTGTTAAAAAAGTACTCTGGTTTCTCATAAAGCAGTGCTAACACTGTTGCTGTGGATTTGGTTTATAAAAATTTAGTATGTTCATCTGCAAAGGAGCAGAAGGGTCAGCTTCTAAGAGACAACCTCAGGCATGGTTTCTGACCACACTGTAGCTTTCTTCCATGCACTTGGTAGCTTAATCCCTTCATTCACAGCCCAAACCCAGGACTTAAAGCAGTAAGTTCTTAAATGGCTCAGTGGAAAGAGCAAAAGGCAGTCAGTGGCCTGAGCTCATCTTTTAGGGGTAGCCAGCCATCTTACTTGAGGCTGTGCTTCCAATGAGCCCTGGTGCAGAGGGGCCTAGATCACCTCTGTGAACCAGAAATGTTTCACACCATGGTATGATTGCACTTCATCTAGCTGCTCCTCCAGCTAGAGCTGTACAGTACGTAGAAAACAGCTGTGCAATCCACGCAGTCTCATTTCGCAATATAGATAAGCGCTCAGACTTCAAAAACCCTCGCAATTGTGACTAGCCCACATACCTTCCGAAGGTTGTGACAGCACAGAAGACCATGAACTTCCAGGACTGGGTTTGCTGTAATGTCTGTTCAATTATGAGCAGATTAGAAAGCAATTAGTTGCTTTTCTTGGATACAACTGACTACTCCCTCATACAGCTCAACATAAAATTGAAAATGCTCATTTTAGCAGCCACTCCATGACTTTAGCTTATGGTTTGTGGCATTTTGAGGTGGATTTGGTTTGGCTTTCGTTTGTGGTGGGGGTTTTTTTTGTTGCTTATTCTTAACATATAGTAGATTTAATGAATGTTCCATTTGGATTTGTATCATTTTTACTTCATTTATGAACCAGGTCAGAATCTTGGCCAGGCCAGTAGTTTAATGTCTCAGAATGCACTTAAGTGAGAAAGCTATGCTTTAGAACCAAATAATCTTGCAAACTCCTTTAAAGAAGTAATGCTACTGATACCATCACTTATTTATCTTCCTGTTCCTTTTTTTTTTTCTTTTAAGAGAAGAGTCAGGTCACTGTGCATACAAAGAAAGCAAACTACTAACTGCACATAGGTGCATACATATGATTATGTATAGAAATGCAGCCAAGCAATAGCATTCAAAGAAATCCCAATTAACTGCAGGACTTTATTCAATTTTTCCATTTTTGCCCTTATGTTTTCGTATTATCTATGATTGACTGTAAAACTAAAGGAGAAAGGAATATGCAGAGCATCTTGGGATGCTAAAGAGTTATTTATTTTAACAATATATATGCAATTCATACACTAAATCACGTAAGAATAGTGTGACTGACACAGAAACATGCTGCTGCTCCTGATATGTGGCACAGAGAGCAAGAGTGAACCGCAGACAAGAACAGGGACACCAGAGTTCCTATCTTAGCTCCCAGCTTTCACACACCTAATTCAGCACACTGTAAGAATCCATCCTAGATATGTTTTTAAACATTACGGGACATGGTTAACATGCCTTTACATTTTTTATCCAAATCCTTTTGGGCTGACAACCCTTCGTTTCAATACAACATAAAAATGCCAGTCCTTCCATTCATCTGCCATACAAAGAAAAAGTACATGATGCAACCACAGGTGATTTTTTTTGTCCCCTGAGAGCACAGGGGGTCCCATTTCTGAGAAAGACTGGTCCAAGGAGAAAATCAGCAGCTGGTATCTTTTTGTTGCTCTGAAAAATTTCTGCTACCAACATCAAAAAGGGATGGCTGGCACCCATACTGTGTGACAGCAGAAGCCTGTGCAGAAATTGAGCTGTTGGAACAGTTCCTCTGTGTGTATTTTTAAGACTGGGTAACCCACATTCAATATATTGACTGAAATGCAGGTCCCATTTCAGTTCAACTCCCAGCTATCTTTTAGTGAGACTTGTCATTGTAGACTTACCTGAAGAGTAAAGAGTTGTAGAGTTACCTGAACTGCCTTTGCATGTTGCAGAATACAGTCAAAATGAATATGTTCTCATCGTTTATAGTTCAGACTACAAAATCATTATACACTAATAGTCAAAAGCCTTGTTCTGTTTCTGTCCTTATCTGTCAGGATAAGGTGCTGCTTGAGACATCTTATAGGATATTATTTCTCAAGAAGCAGATTTTCAGAGAATTAAATTTTAATGCTACCAAATAACAACTAAAAACTGGTTTTTGTTTTTTGCTGGTTTTTTTTGTGTTTTTTGTTTGTTTGTTTGTTTTTTAAAATCTTTTTCAGCAAGTCATGTGGTAGCTTCCCGTAAGAAGGAAACTGCATTTCAAGATGTTTACTGTATTTCCGTGTTTTCTTTGCCTTTTATTCCTTCTGCTGAAGACTGACTGGAGCAACACACACAAAAAAAACCCTCAACAATGCTGTCATTAAGTATTCTTAGAACATGCTGTTTCCTCATTCAAGGCTTATAATTAAGTTAAATCATGTTTCATTTTCATGTCCCCGTTTTAGGATTTGCTTTTTGGTTTGTTTTTTTTTTTGAGGGTATTTTTACACAAATGAAATTTTTAATGTTTAAAGATTCAGGAGTCTTAAAGGCTGTGGCTTTATCTTTTTAAATCTTAAGACACAACATCTTTTGTGTGGCTTTCTTTTACTGTGTACCATATTCTATTGCTTTCTGAAATGCACAAATTTAGGAGTTTACTACAATTCTTACTTTACAATACTGCAAGCGGGTAATTTTTATCAACTAAGACAAAAAGCTGAAGGGAAAAACCATGCCTTCGGTTCTATTAGAATAAATACAGAGTAGTTCCATTGAAGCTGCCCAAATTGTGCCTTGTTAACCCTGAATTCTTTTGTTTCCAATTGCTATGCAATCTCTATCATCAGAACAGGCTGCTACTGTTTTCTCTTTCACATTCATGTCCAATGAGTTCATGCAAAAGTTTTAAACAAGTCTTCATAGAGTTGGGTGCAGTACTTTTAAGATATTACTGCCCCCACCTGTCCACCCTGTACCATTCTTCTGCTGAAGGTTACCACCTCTGAAGCAAAGCACGGATTTGTGTTCACACCAGTTTGCATTGGAGCTTACTGTCTCTTGGTAACCGCACGCCACTGCAGATGCCACCATCGCACACCATGTGTCAAACATGCAGACCAACGAAAGGACCATCTACTTGTGGGAGTTCTGCACAGACACAGCAGTACGATGCAGACCATGTTGGATAAATACTGGTGTCAAAATGGACTGGTGTTCTATGACTGCAAATACCTTAACACAGTACAGCATGCCTGTGAAAGGTCTACAGCTCCTCAATGTAACGCCTGTCCTCTGTTTCGTAACTGCCTCTGCAAAACAGAACTGCTATGCAAAATAGTTACTCCCTGGGCTGGCACAAAGGCAATACGGTGCAGGGAGCCCTCCAGCTATGGATGTGTAAAGGACAGACAGAAGGAATGCATTGCAGGCATTACTGAGTATTTATCTGGAATTCCGTCCAAAAAAGGATGTTAAAAATAAAATGAGGAACTAAATTAACATTGCTTTTAGATGAGGACACTATTAATACATCACTAGAAGAGAACATTGTACTAGATTATCATAAGCAAAATACAAAATTACAGTCTAAGTGGTAGGCCTAAAGTTTCTTTCATAATTATTGTAATGTCTATAGGTCATTGCAAAGGGATTTACTCAGCAAACAAAATTACTCAACACTAACAATCATGAGTAATTAAAAGTAAGCGTGTGGAAGGGAAGTTACTGCTCCAGACAAACACTATATGGAGGGGAAAAAGGAAAAAATAGGTATACAGTATTTTTATTTCTAAGATAAGTTCTTTAGAAGGTGGAATTACCATAGTTTTTACTCTCTTCAATTTATAAACAATTTTGAAACAATATAAAATATATTGTAAGAGTATATAATACTGACCATTGTCATTTACCCTCTCTCATGAGCAGCAAAGTCACTGTCTTAAAACTAGGTATGGTGCTGTCTAAGCTCCCTGTGAACTCTCATTAAAACTTACTTAAAACATATCTAGAATCAAAACTGATTCTCTGGCACTTACAGGAAATCAATAGTATATACAAGGACATTATGAATCACCTTGTTTAACCTTTCTTAAAAGTCCAAAACTAGGCAGTCATCTGTGGCCACAATGCAATGTATGACTCGTCCCTAAACACCCCAAATCAAATCCCTCAAAAGATGGGTATCACAGGTAACAAACTGTTTCTCCCATGACAGAAGTTTGAGAGGTTTCACTGAGCCTGTACTTCTCTTGGTGATTTGCCAGCTGAGTGCAGGACATACCAAGCAGATTACACTAAATATGAAACACTTCCAGCCTACTGTTTTAATGACTGTTTTCCATGCAGGTATTATGAGAATGTCAACAAAAATTTATAGCTGATAAATTGAATGAGTAAACTTAAATGGAGTTGGAGTTGCCAAAACAGCTGGGAGAGCTGCATGTCTTTTTCTAGCACAGCCACCCCAGAAAAACCACTGGGGCAGATCTGGACCTCTCTTTCTCAGACCTTTAGTGGGGGTAACCTGACTCCAGCACTAGGAACAAAAGGTGTGTAGTCGTTTCTGCAAAAGTGACCCTAATGCAAGCACCAGGGAATATTCACAATGACTCTACTGAAAACTGTGGGTACTCAGGAGACACTGTTTTCCCTTCCTGAGAGATTAATGATTATTTCAGCTCCTACAAGAATTGCCAGAATTCTTAATCAGTTAAGTCCCAAATGAATCAACCAAAGCCCCACTTATGCAACAGCATAAGCCAAGAACCTTCCTACATATGAAAAAATCTTCACTTGTTGGAATAATTCCAGTGCAAACCCCCTACACAATGGGTACTGTGTGCTCTCACAGTCCAGGATGCTACATGCACCACATTGATCACTGTACTGGTACAAATGTCCTGGGAGTAACAGTTACAGAAGCTGACTCATGCATATTCATCAGGCAGACATACTTTAATAGGTGTTCTATTATTTTTTTCTTTTCCAAAATGACTTAGTACATGAATAGCACTAAAAATACTCCTTTATACATTCCTATCTGTAAAAAAACCCAAACCAAATAGCATTATGTGTTCAGTTCTCACTGTAACAGAAAGGAAAGACTGCTGCAGCAAACAAAGAGAATTAAGTACTAGAAGGATCATAGAATACCTCAGGCTGGAAGGGACCCATAAGGATCATCAGGTCCAATTCCCTGCTCCTGCAGCCCTGATAGGCTTGGTGCTGTGACCACTTCCCTGAGGATCCTGTTCCAGTGACCAACCACCTTCTCAGTGAAGAACCTTTTCCTAATGCCTAATCTGAACTTCCCCTGGAGTAGCTTCATCCCATTTTCTTGTGTCCTGTCATACTCTCGGATTGCCAGACTACAAATTTCTTGGTTTGGTACTAGACTTAGTATTTTGATACTTGCAGTGGAGGAAGGGAAGGCAGGCAGGAGGTTTATGGCTAAAAACATTATAAAGGAATCTGAAAAGAACCTTGTCTCCTCAGCTCAGTCCTCCATGAAGGAAGGACACCAGCCTCTTCAGGGACCTGCTATATTAAGATACTACTCACACTCATTTTGTTTACAGCTAAATTTTCAGTGGATCCAAATAATGTGGAGCTCAAATTACTGCCTGTACCTTTGATAGCTGCTACAAGTGTAACAGCTCCATGGAAGAGCTCTATTTTCTACCTGCTAGGACTGCTTATGCACAAAGGCAATGGCAACCTGTAATAGTCTAAGACAAAAGAGCTCACTGCTCCCACTGCCTGGGATCCTCCAAGATTGCTTCAGTAAGCACAAAGATTTTTAGCTAGCCTGAACTGGTACAGATCTACTGAAAGGAGGAAAGCTATATGTTAACTTCAATTAACACTTTGTATATAAATATTCAGCATACATGTCTATAGGATGCTTCACAGAAGTGCCACAATATTTGAAAGTATTTAAAAAGTTTTAATTGAGTTAAAGAGTGAACAGCCACCTAAGTTTCTGGCACTTTTTACATACTAGCAAAATAAACAGCATTCAACAAACCATCATTTCCAGAGGTATGGTGCTCTGTTAAAAGGGCTTCTTCACCACAGGAAGCTGTCATGACGCTAAGAGGTTATTAAGCACTTAGAAGGTTTAAGATGCAGAATTATCTTGAAAACCTGTCAATAAAGGTTCTAGTATGTTGATTCTCTCAGCATTTTTTGAATACAGTTTATCAGCAGTGGTCATATTGACAAATACAGTTTTAAAGGCCTGGAACTATGCCCTAAGGAGTTTCAGTCACACCAAAAAGATACTTAAAACCGATTAAAAAAATAATTTAGGTGATTTAGTTTAATGTAGTTCAATATGCCTAGCAAGCTGACAAATAACATTTTTTTCTTTATTATTCACTTTGGAATCCTCCATACTTGGTCACAGCCATGAAGCTTTAGTTGGAGGACAGAAGGGTACAACTAAGCTTCCTTCTGCCATCTCCTGCTTGGACAGTTCACCGTGGACAGCTTAACACTGACATGAGGAAGCCACTGCATGACTGGAAATAGTCACTCATTGCTCAGTGAACATCTTGGTGGCAATCTAAACTTGGACTGTTTTCAAGACCTCCTTTCTTTGTTGTGTTCTCTCAATACCAAGGATGCTGATCCACTGTTTATCCTTCCAGCTTCCCGGCAATGACCCATAATCTTGTAACCACAAACTATGACTACTGCTACTTCCTCCTAGCGCAACTCTTCTAGAAGAGCTTATCAGTTAGCTGCAGCTGGCTTGGAAGGTACAGCTGGCTGCCCTCTCCCCTGTCCACACCCTAAATTATTCATGTGTGTGTCAGCATATGCTACACGGTAACTTCTCTTTAAAAACTCAAGAACCAACACTGAGCTCTTCCCCTTCACACTCTGACTGTGTGTCTGCACCCTACATTCCTAACACACAGCAGTTGTTTCATCTATACTCATCTAACCTAAAAACTTAAGTTTCTTAATCCATTTTTTCCCCTCAGTATTTTTACAAGCTCCCCTCCCAACAAGAACCACTACAGTAATAGAGTAAAAAGATTATCTGCTAAGTTACCCCTTCCCCCTTTCTTCATGCTTTGCATCTCAAGAGGCATTGCTTGCACTAGCAATAAGCATAAACCACTGGTGCATAATTTAGAAGTATTCAGGAGTCCCCAGGTGCTCCCTAGCTAGCTTACATAAAAGAGATTCCCCACCAGATCAGGGAAGGCAGCAAGAAGCAGCCCTATCTAGCAGGGTAGATATCTGTGACAGAAACATGTAAAAAGAAGTGCAGGTCTCTTAAGGTGCAGACAAACTTTGCTGGGTGGCCATGGGAAGGCAAACGAGGTCAGGAGGGCTGACTGGTCAACTACAACCTTTTTCTGTATCAGGCCTCCTGCCCTATGTTCTAGCTTCAGTTAAGCAGCAAACAGCAGCTTCTCTTTTCATCTTCCTTTTTTGGGTAAAGCACAACATAATGCATGTGTGGCCACAAGATGCCACATCAGCCACGTTAAGGAAAAGCTAACAAAAAAACCTGTTTCAAGTAGTTTTGCATCCAGAATTTTTAAGGTAACCAATCAATGCCTTTCCACAAGCCTGCCTTTTCATGTTTTCCTTCTGAAAAGTTGGAATATTTTTCTGTATCAGCCATATCAGTATCAGAAAGAATATTATGTGCAAAAATACCTCAGGGTTAACTGCATTTTTTTAAAGCTTCATTTTGCTCACACCATTTATGGTTAATCGGAACAGAATGCATTTTTACTTCTTTCCCACTTTAAAAAGATTGAAAATTCCCATCTTCTGCACTGAAACAGCAATTCTGAGTGTGAAATACAGCACGTATGAAGTAGTAGTGGAAAAAAGCCTAGCTAAATTAAGTAACAGTCACCTACCTACCTCTAATTTCAGTTGCTTTTGATTGTCTGATGAGGATACCTTGAAGTGCAGCTTTCACTGAATTTGGAATGGATTCTCAGGAAATATAAATCATTACAAGGGTATCCTCATGAAATAAAACTCAAACTGTAAAAACACTAAGAGCAAGTTAGTACAGTCAACCATAGAAATCGGGGGTTAAGATTAATTTACACAAGAAAGTTCTACCTCTTTCACTGGTTAACCTCCCTATCAGCACTTGTCCCACGGCAGATTGTCACTGAACTTGGAACTCATTCCAAGCAAACTGTGAACTCCCAAACCAAAGGGTATTTATACTGCAAAAATTGGGATCGAAGGACACTTACACACTTCAGTTAGCTTCTCTCTGTAGACAAACCACTGGAAACTTTGTCCTGCTTTTTACAGCACTACTAGTTACAAATATCAAACTTCCATCTCCCAAGTGTATAAAATTTCCTTTGTTATTTATGCAAAGCTAACTGTATTTACGCACCCAAACTATATGGAATTACTGTATCTTGAAGATTTTATAGTGTTACTACTACATTAAAAATACCATAATAGTTTGCAAAATAAGCTTATGCAAAGCCACATTCATTCTTTTTTGGAGGGCTTGTATTTATTGCTACTACATGTAACAGGAGATTTGCAAAATCACACAGTGGCTTAATGCACACCAATGGCATACTGCCTTCATAAGCTTCTGCGGCAAGATTTTCTACTCATAGCACCACTGAAGCAAGAAAACATTTTTCCAAACATCACATTTCTCACACATCCCTATTTTAATTGACCTGGCTAATCTATTTCTATATGGTTTGTTCTCTGGGTTTTCAATTCCAAACCTCTCAGAGATCAGTATTGTGGGTTCTAATAGAAATATCCTGAATTTTTTTAATGAATGAAATCCTCACTAGGCTTCACAGTAAGGAGAAGAACTGAAGGGTGGAGCAGAAGAACACAGGTAATAAAGAAGCTGAACAAAACACATAGACAAAAGGTAAAATTTGTACTTCTGAGTTTGTCAAGGCACATGTTAATTAGACCACACGGTTATGCTTAGTATGTGCAAGACTTTAACGAACTTCTCACAGAGACAGACATGGAGGCATGGAACTCTGTAATGGGACAATGTATGGTTAATACAAAGATGAATAAAGTCGAGACAAAAGCCAGAATTACCTAGATGATTTACAAAGCCTAGGATTCTTAAGTACAGAGCTTCAATCTCAACAGCAGACATTAAAGGTGTAGCCTACTCTCCCACAGTCAATCAGGTACAACCCCAGATGAAAGATCAGTTAAAAGCCAAAACACCACATTCAGATCAACACTATGTCTCCTGATGAAGCTTCCTCCTCTCACAAACTACAACTGTTCACTGAAGAAGGTACTGCATTTTCACCAGCATTTCCAAGGGAAAAAAAAAACCGAACAAACCCCCAAGCTATTCTGAGCAAAGAGGGATGTTTACCAAACACCCTTAAAAAAAATTCAAAAAATCAATTCCTACTTTACACAGAACTGTCCCATCAAATTCACTGTTTCATTTCTGGCACACATCACTATCAAGATGGCATTTGTCACCTCTTCTAACCTAATCAAGACAGACAGCTGCTCTGAACAGGTACAGCAGTTACTGCTACTAACCTGGAAGCTGAACTCTTTCCCTCCATAACCAATTAAAAAACCCATGTGTCACCCATGCAGCACAAAAATAGGTGGCATCTTTGAACTACCCCTGCAGAGGACTGAGTGCTTGCTTCTAAATGACACAGACGACCAGAATTAGTGCAGCATTTACAAAGGAGAATGGCAAGTCACAATTTATGGGCACTGACTTGTTCCATACATACTCCCAAAAGCACATCTGTCTACACCGAATTGCTCTTCCTGAGGCTACATCTGAACTGCTATTCTTTGACAGGCTAACTTGGACACCTAAAATTCCAATTGAAAAGATAACCTTATTCTAAGATTATTTTGAAGCCAGTTGGTTTTACCCTATAGACTGCATGAATTGACAGCAGTGCGTTTTCACTTCACAATAACATGAGCAGCCACTCTTAACCTTCTGTGCCTTCTCTCTCTTCTACACAATTACCTAGGTTTGTGTCTTATGTTACCGTGCTTTCTCTGCATTGGTCCTGCACTGCTGCCAACATGTAGTATTTCAGCCCTCATTCCAACTACCTTTGTGTATTTATGCAACAACTGCCTACAGAGATTCAAATCCAACCGTTCGTCAATTTATGCCTATTGTAATTTATGTGGAAGGCACAGGGGTGAAACAGCATCCATTCAATGACACCAAGAACTGAACAGCATAAAGCAAATTATTCCTGAGTGGCAGGTTTTTGGGTTTGAGGCTTGAAGAAATTAGTAGTCTATTTTAGTGAAATAACCTTTATACCTTAATATCGTTCACTGGATTATTTCTTATTCCATTGCTGCTTATTTGTTTAACTCTAATGGAGACTGTTGCCTTAGCCTAGTTTTATTGCATAAAACACAAAACAGGGAAAGAAACTGAATTTAGATTATTTTTTTTTGACAACTTTAAACACAGCAAGAAATCTTCAGCTGAACTTTAACTTCTCCTAAGCTTTAAATTTTATTAGGAACTTGCAGACTGAAGATTTCTTCTGAATCACTAGCCGTATCTGATGGAACTATGGAATCTGCTTCCGATGACAATGCTGTAAAACACTATTTTTTGTAATAGTGAAAGATTTGAAATAAAACAGAACAATTGAGCAGAGGCTGCAGAAAAGAATACAATATAAATGTTACCTTATAAAAAAGCTTGTATTTTATAAAGACTTGTTCAGAACATTTCTGGCTGTGAATGCTTAAACCATTAAGTTATCTGTCAATGCAGATTCCTTTTTGCATAAGCAATTATCAAATCTAACTAGAGCCAGTATAGTATGTCTGCACACCTCTAACTAGTTCTCTTTTAATCATTTGCCAGGCTGCAGTTCCATACCTCTATAGCAATCAGACCTTACTGCTGTGGTCTGCTTAAAGCCAGACTTCAGAGAGTCAGCATCTATAGCCTTTATATAAAAACCATGCACAGTGCAACTGAGTAGGATGTTTTTACACACACACAAAGATGCGTTTATACCAATTTTTTTAATGAACACAGAAGATGCTGTGTGCATCAGCAGACAGGAAAAGAAAAAACCAACCCTAAGCAACACTACATCCTAAAAAAGCTCCAAAATATGCTTAAAACCACGAAAAGTTTTCCAAGTGAAATTTGAATAAGCTGACTAGAATTGTGCTGTCAAATTCAAACCCCATTTGAACATAGCTAAAAATCTGTGAGAAAATTATTCCAGGAACAGCCTTGAAGTACTTTCTTTCCTTGTTACATGCTTGTTGAGTCCAACTGCCTTGGTCCGACACTCTGCTCTCCAGAAATACTCTCAAATAAAAGCTATTAAAAAAACCTTGTTCAAGACTTGGAATTGAACAAGGATGGAGCTGGCCTCTCTATTCTGAAGCCATTACTGCATTTATCATCCTTATTTATCACAAAATAAGTGTTTTTAACAGAGCTGGTCAGGGTAACTCACTCCAGTGTTTTCCAAACCCTTCATTTTTCACATGAAGTTCAAACTGAAAGTCTTTTTTCCCCCCTCCAAGTGCAAGTACTATGCACTTCTTAGACTATCTGCAGTTTTGGTACGTAGATCACTCACTGAGGTAACCACTAATAAAGCTTTTTGTTTTGGGAAATGCTACAGTTCTTTCGATATCTCCTTATTAGCTTATGGTTAACCACCTCCTCCCTTTGCTCCCCTACTTGAAAAGCAAGCCCAAATATAGCCTCCACAGGAAGCCTGCAAAAGACACTACTGAGACTACTTCAAGGACAAAACACCTGCCATTTCCTACTTCACAAAGATCTTCAGTCTCAATTTGACCTCTGGCAATGCACATATAACATCTACAATTTACCCACTGTACTTTTATCAAAATACATACTTTCTAATTACAGAAAATTATCACAGAAGGACCACTATGGATGCACAAGAGAACACAGTGGTACAAACAACGTTTCCAACTTCCATGTAACATCCTACTATCTTCTTCTCTGACCCTGGCTCATCCACACTTCTTGAGTTTTATAAAGCCTGGTGCCTTATACATCACAAAACATTTTTCTAGTTGACCGCATAAATGATTTCAGTGGCTATGACACCAAGACAAATAAGCATCAAATGAACACAACTGCCAAACAGGAGAGAGCAACATGTTTGCAAGCTTAGAAATATAAACTTTTACCTCAGTTGTAATGCTACTGGTGTAAGCAAAAAATCTTTGGTTAGCAAAGCAGAAATACTGCATGGACTGCAACTTCAACAACAAATTTCAGAATGTCATTTCAGTGAGGCATGTACTGTTGAAAGAGAGCCCAGGTTTCTAAATTTCAAGCCAACTGGACTTTAAAATAAGTTCACTTTCATAGTTTAGAACCAGAACAAACCATGTCCAAACTACATGTTTAAATTTTTATAAAAATTAAGGTTTAACATTTATTTTACATCTAGCTTTCCACATCCATGTGGGGACAAGGAATCAGAATGTACATAACTACAAGCAGTGCAAAAGTGGTGCCAGTGTGAGTCACAGATGCACAATAAAGTGATAGCACAGGACTAAAGAAAATGAAGCTATGGATCTTAAGAATGGAGACAAAAAAAAACCAAACAAGGGAAAATATGAAGAAAGAGGGCAGGAAAGAGGAGAGCCAGATGTTTAATAATGCCCTTGTTGCTGCAAAGATAAACTAATGGCACAAGACAATGTTTCTTGTAGAACAAAAATCCAACAGCAATGAGTCTTTATTCACGTTTAGTCACCTGACATGAAGAAAGTGTCTGTTGCATTAAAATAGTCATCAATGTAAATGGCAGCATGGCTGAACAAGTCCTTTTCAATGGTAACGAACATCCCACATAGTAAAGTCACTTCAACACAGCCTCATGACAATTCCCACATCAAAACAGTACTTTATATTTTTTTGCCTCATCATTACTCCCACATTAAGATCTTTCAGCTGTCAAGTGTACAAGGTGAAGAAAAAGGTTCTCAGTCAGCAAACACAGGTGCATCAGGGAGTATCTCCACAATACACCACTTCTGATCTGCTGGGTCCCAAGTCCATGCTTGAACGCTGGGCTCCCAGCACCAAGTGTAGCACACTACTAAGGCTACACTACTATGTTAGCTTATTAATTCTGCATACATCAGGCTGATCAATGTGTCAACCTGCAACAGACTGAGCACTGTAACTGAAAATGGCAAAAGATTTACTCTATTGAACTTTACATCATTATTTGATGTTAAACAATGAGGCAAATCCCAACAGTATATACAAAAACCAGCTTTGCTTTTACAAAAGATTTTGTTTCCCACATTGATTAATCCAGGCAGCTAACTCATTGGTTTATGCAACTTTATTGAAGAAAATAAATCAATTACTAGTAGAGCTATTAGTTGATCGCTCATCCATTGACAACTTGCATCATTTATTCAGTGCTTATATTAAACAGTGTTCTGGAAGACAGATTAACTAATAGCTCCAAGCCTCCTAACAAAATTTAAATGAATTACAAAAATGTTCTTAGACCCTATTTTTGGAATACAAGGGATGTTTGACTTCCAATTTCCATTCTCTGTAAAACAAGAACTGGTCATTCCTTTATTGACATGCATAAGATACATCACATTTTCTGTTCTGCTGATGCTATAGATTCAGTACCAATTCTCCAGACACATCAGTTATGAGCAAAAGTATTTAATAAAACCTCAGTTCTCTAACACTGGAAGGTTTGGAACAAGATGGATGTTGCTACAGCAATGTTACTTCTTTGATGAGAGAAAAATGAACATCCATCTCCCCTCCCCCCTGCAGGTGATATCTTCAGTATCTGTTAGAGCAGTGAGGAATGTTTGTTTTTAACCTCATAACCAAGTTAGAATGAAGACATTGGCCACATAACACACATGCTCCATTAAAAAAAAATTCTGAATCTTGGGCAACTGTTCTTGTGTAACTACTTTACAGATTCTAAAAGCAGTTATTGTCCAAAGCTGGAAGAGCTAAAGTCTTCTCAGATGAGCATGTGCATGAATGGAAGGAGGTAAACAAAAAAATAAAAAAGATGAGGTCTGATAGGGGAGCAGCCGGATAAGAAAATCAAAAAAGGAACAGTAATTTAAAGTTTATTCCAGCTATAATGCAGGTTATTCTGACTTTAAGGTAGCATCACATGGCATACTTCTGAGTCCATTCCCGAGATATTCTGTTGTACCTGTGAACAAAAACAGGAACTAGTGTCAGCATGAAAACGAATTTCCTAAACAGTCAATGATTACATATCACTTTATACCCATCTCCCCATTCCCTTCACACTAAGAGAAGGCTCCTTCTATACTAAGATATACTTGGAACTGAAAAAAAGGAAAATCCCTCCCTGAAGTATCTAGGATGTCCTCTCATCTACATGAAACACTAAATTCAAGATAAGCCCATCTGCTAGGCATCTGTTGTGAAAAACTATTGAAGGGGAAGGAATAGAGACTACCTAGGGCAGGAGAGGCAAGCAGAGCATTTTGTTTAAATATTGTCCTTAGGTAAAGCTTACAGAGTATCACATGCCATAAGTGAAGATTACTTGGTTAATAATGTCACTGGATACAGAATGTCAGATTTCCCATTTTAGAGAGTAACAACACTAAGCATTTCTTCACACTTATATTGTCTCTTTCCACATAAGTATATTGCTCAAGCAATTTTAAAAAGGGCATTAAAAGAATATTTAACTACACTACTTCCAGAGGAACTGAGCTCACAATTAGTTTATACTTAACTCCATGCTTGTCAGTAAGAAGTTAATTTTCAACTATACAAGCAGAACATAATCCCCATACGTTTTCCTAGTTTGTATGTGGAAGACAGAGGCTGCTGAAGAATAAAAAGTTAAAGTTTAGATTGTCTAAATTCACTCATGTCTATGCAAGAGGTCCTGCTACAGGGCATCACTTTTAATGATATTCTGACAAAATCTGGGCAAATACTTATCAGAACAGGTTGACAAGCTGCCTCAAAACTTGACAATTATTTCATACTGTCTTTTTTTCTTTTTGGCCATGCAAGAGCAGTATCTGTGAGAAATAGTGACTAGCCAATACATTTCACACTAACCACAGATCAAGCTGTTAAAATATAAAAGTTCAATATAACTGGTACATCAATTATCTGTTAGTTAATCCAGTGCCTTAGAGCATGCAGCACCCAAGTGCTGACAAGTTTCCATTTTGTTAAATGCACCGTAATGTGCAGGTATTCTTACCCTACAGCATAGCGTATTTCTCTGTCCACTCTCTGGCTAACCTATTGTACCTAATTGGACAAGTACATTTAGCATTAATATTTTATATAAAAAACAATCTACTTCATATAATTCTATCTGTGGAAAATGTTAAAACCAAATAAAGGAAAGAAAAAAAGTTGTTTTAACACAGATATGAAAAGTTATGAAGCCTTTTTCCAAGGGGAGCACCACAATGAGGCAGCAAGCTGCTACCAAAAGAAAGCAACAGAATAACAAAGCTAGCTTTTCCTCAATATGAAGATCTGACTATAGTCTATTTATGCATGGTAATAAAAAAAGCTGGGCAACAGATGCTTTGACATACTGCCACACATGTGAGAAAACCCACAACTTCAAAGATGCTAAGCCCCGTTGTTTTTAAATTATGCACTACCAAGAACAGGTACTCCTTTGACACACAAGTTCTCTCCATCCTAGATTTTCACAAAAGGCTCACTCAACAATTGCTGTGTGATGATGCAGTCTTTCAAAGTCTCACACAACTCTGTGCCTCTGTACTTACTTGTCTCTGTCTGTTTTATAGATACGTGCAATCTCTGGCACTAGTGGGTCATCTGGATTTGGATCACATAACAGTGAACAAATGGATAACAGAACTGTAACAAAAAATAAAGAAAGAACTGAATTCTCAGGAGCAAACCAGGAGTAACAATCTCAGAAACCATGGAGGACAGATCTCTGCATTAGCATAATGTCAGCACAGGACAGAACCCAAAAAGCCTTTTCCTGTACAAGGCCAAAATTGGCAATCCACTCTAAATAAAAAGGCCAGAATGACTAAAAGTTCGTAAGAACTATTTGTTTCCTATTTCCCAATACTTACAGCTGTCAGTAAGCACAGAGAACAGCACTGTTGTCCATGTGCTATGACGAAATGTAGCGGCCAGCAAAATCATGTTATTATGTATCCTGATGACCAGCACATTCCATGGTTTTAGTCATTAAATCCAGAACTTCTTTAAATTATTATTTATTTTCAAATCAGACTGAATTATTTTCCTGGTTTATGTAAGGTAGCAATACTCTGGTCTGCACTGACAGAACTACATGTATGTTGTAAAGTAAAGGAGTAACACTGTTGTAGGCAGATATGATAACTTTATCCTCTACTCTCACAGCAGCTTTGAAAGAAAAACAATAATGACAGCATTAAAACGTCCAGAATCCACATTCAAATTGTAAACCGATTCCTTGGACAGGCAGGAATTACAAGTTCTGTAGACAAAGGAGCACTTTGATGGATCTGTTGAAGCTACAATGACCAGTGGCTTTGAGGCAAACCAAAATTTGATCATAGTGAAAATACCTGAATATTAACTGTTATTTACTATAGTAAAATAAGGAAAACTACAAAGCTTCTATTGCAGCACATCAGTTTATCCTGAAGTAGAATCAGTAAGCTCAGTTCGTGATGTAATACAATGCTAGTGCACAGTGGCAGAAAGGAATGTGTATCAGTAACACATTTTTTACTCATTCCACCACAAAGATATGCCAATATAACCCTGCATGTAATTCTAGACTGACTCAGTCAAAAAACTACGCAGATTTCGTTACTAAAATGACTTTAAATTAACATGCAAGTCTGTATCTACATGGATAGCTGCAAGCAGTTTCCCAGCGTTAACTCAAATATACCACCACAAGCCTGTTTCAATCCCAATGCTGACAGATTTCTCTGGGATCAAGCCAGTAAAAGCTCTGCTAAGAATACTGAAGCAAGGAAGTGGCCAGGCAAGGCCTTCAATAGCCATGCAGCAGAAGGTGTTAGAGAAAACATATATCCATGAAAACCCAAATATCCATGAAAAACACAGTAAGGTATCATTATCAAATTGGCAAAACAGTCTAGCACAAGTAAGGGAAATCAAGGGATGGGTAAGAACTCAAAACAATCAAAGCTAAAAGCACAATATTCAACACAAGATTGAAACATTTCTCCTTCATGAAAGTTACCTTTAGAAATAGTTAAAGCAGGAGACCACTGTGATCTTAGAATATCAAGACAAATGCTGCCATTACTGTTAATATTTGGATGATAGATTCTTGTCGTAAATGCAACCTGCAACAAAACAAAACAAAACAAAAAAAGAAATGAAGAGTGTGTTTCGGTCTATGATGACAATGACATCCCCCTTTCTTCTCAGTCAAGCCATTAGTCAACGTAATTTACTCTAAAGCAAAAGGATTAAGCAGTTAAACTGCACCAAATTCATTGGAATGCACCCAAGCCACAACCTCTCACTAGTTCCAGTCACTATTTAAAACACAGCCTCATACTTGCCCTTTCTCTGTTTGAATCACAGGTGCCTGCATCATGATGAAGACAACTTAACAGAAGTGTCTGAACCACAGTAACACTACTATCACAGAGCTAAAGAACTTCAAACTCTGTAGTCACTCCAAGTGTGCACTTTCACATTGACTGAAAATTAGAAGACAGTGCCAGTGTGTGATAAAGCTAAATATATTTCACAATTACTGCCAAATTCTAACAAATACCATCTTCACTGATTTTAGGCACTCAGCAAGTTCATCCCTATCCATAGCATCACATTCCTATAGACTGACCCAAACAGCTACACTGTAATACTTGACAGTTCCTTCATCAATAATTCTATTATATAAAGCTAATGAGTTTTGTACCAAATAAGAAAAAAAAAAAACCCAAAACACAGAAATAAAACCAAACATCATTCCAAGACATTCAAAATTCACACATACAAATTTGCTCCTAAATACATGCCCATTCTTGTGGTAGTCAGAGAGGGACCTAGTCATCTAATATACTGTAGGAATGCATGAAAAAAAGTGAGAACTGGACAATACTGCAACAGAGATGTGACAATTTCTGTGCTGTACTTGGCTCTTTAAAGAATGCTAGCTTCACAACTGAGAAAGCAATACTTACCTTAGGTGGTTTGAAAGGGTAGTCTGTAGGAAAGTGAATTGTCAAGAAGAATACACCACCCTGATATGGACTGTCATTCTGTCAAAGCAAACAAATAATTCTCCTATTACCATCTTTACAACTAAGCATCACTCAAGATATTATTGATAAATAAATTAAAGGACAGGAAACTTACTTAAAAACCTGACCTCTCTCTCTTATCTACCAAGAGAGAGAATTAAAATTCAATTACTACTTCCTAAGGTAAATGATACAAAACACATACAGGTCACTTTCCATATGGACTTCTCTGAGCTAATTCATAGAAAACAGCTTCTCTGACAATTCCCCCAAGACAATTTCAGAAAAGCATTCAAATGGCTCTGGGAAGTATGTTAAGAGAGTGGGAGTCCTCTCAGGTTCAAAAACCTCAAGCTCTGTGTTGCAGCCATCCAGTTTTCAGTGGCCATGGACAGCTCTAAAGGCCTCCTATTCCTTCCTAAGTTTTGTCCTTGGCTCAAGCAGTGCTCAGTCCTGCAGAAAACCTATGAATGAATACACAGCTAACTCAGCTCCTTGCGAAACAAAAAAACAAACCCAAAACATAAGAAAGAAAAAAGTTACCCTACTAGCACCATCAATTAAAAAAAATAAATCAAGATTAAAGTAAATTCTTCCTCCCTTTCTGCATTCAGAAATTCACCGTAATCCAGTCTGAGTGCTTATTCCCTGCTCCAAGAAAACAATTACAGGGTAATTCGTTCGGGCGTTAACTATTAGCAGTAAAGCAACATGTGGAAGTAAAAAAAGTTGAAAACAAACAGAGAATAAATGGAGTGGCTAAACAGGAATTCTGTGAGTTACTAGTTACAAGAAGAAATATGTAAGAAATTTTACTTGAAACTATAACTAATTTTCTGAAATAGAGTTAACTATTCCATTGCTTAACCTGAAGATTATAATGTTTTTAATTCTACATTCAGGACTGGGGAAAATGAATGAGATACACAGACTACACTTCTGAATTATTTGCAAACTCAATTTTCATATTAATTGCAAAAAAATTTCACCAATGTAAGAAAATAACCACATCTTAGTTAAATACCAGAAAATGAAATTCTGTGACACAGGACAAGGTACTCAAACCTGAAAACACAAATACCCTGTATCTCATCTCTGCTGCAAACCTAGCAATCAAGATGCAAACTCTTGTACTTGGTCAACAGATATTATGTGAGACCTTAAGGAACCAGAAAGCAACCCTTTTACTGGGCATTTTCTGGGAATACATTTTTAGTGATTACACAAACCCCTCTTAGAATGTGTTAAGCCAACAGAAGCTCTCCTACATTTAAGAAAAATCACAGCCTGTGTAATATCCTGTTGCAGAGGTGGAAGGCCAGATGATTGCCACACCACAGGAGCACTAGAACTACTAACACTACACTTTGCCAGGATACTGCCCAACCTTGAAACAGGAACACAGACCTTTTGACGGCACAAAAAGCACATGGGTAAAAAGGAGCTGTACATTATTAAACCAGGAGAAGTTAAACATAATAATCCCAATTTAAATTCAACTGTTTAATACCTTATGTCCACACAGACACCAGCCACATAAAATCATACTCAGTACAGTGCAGAACATTCCCTGCTATTTAAGCATGAACATAGCTATTAAACAACTTCATCTTTTTGAGGCACCTAGTTGCAGTGAATGAGGACCAGGGACTTTAGAACGGAAAGCCATTTTTCCAGTCAGGTGAACCTCTAATAAGCACATTTTCCATAGCCACTTCCTAAAAAACACCCTTGTAACTATATTTAAGTCAGAGCAATTCAGCATCACTAATATTTAATTCCTCCTTTGTGGCCTCACCAGAAGCACCATAGTGTGGCTGCAGGTCTACTGGCATTCAATACTTGTCTTCTCAAATTACAGAAGGTTGTGTTTCCTAAATACAGACAACCAGCCCTGAGAACTCCAGATGTCAAGCGTTTGCAAGTTAAGGTTTCAGTAAGAAAAACATTTACTTGCTTTACTCTAGCAAGAAAAAGGTCACATTCAGGTTTCAGATGCTTGTTGAACATTTAAGAGAGACTTTTTTCCTCCAGTAATAGCTGGATCACATTTCAGTGACTTCTCCCCTTCTAATCCTAAAAGCATTCAAGATCTCAGTGCATGACACCAGATCAAATAAGGATTCCCCATTCTAAGATCCAAACAAAGGTATCCCAACTAATTCCCAACACTAGGATCAGCTCTAGTACAAAGTCCACACTAGATTCAAATTTTAGAAAAATTTAAATGCTAACAAAGTTCCTAGGTATTGGTAATGCCTAACATTGCTTTAGAGATCATTACAGCTGAAAGAAATGTCCTTATAAAACATTCCAGCAGTAAGTATCATCAGATTGATCCCCCCCTTCATTTCCTGTAAGGAATACCTCTGGAACTAAAAGCAAAACCCCCCAGTTTGCTCCTGAACAAGAACTCTCATTCAATATTATGTCACAAGAGTTAGAATACTTACAGGTCCCATAATTGTGGCTTGCCAATGAAACACTACAAAAGAAAAACTCCGCATTATTATCTATGCATGACATGTTTTGAGTTAGCACAGCAAAGGACAGAACTTAGGGTTACTTACTGTCATCTCCAACAGGACCTGCTGAACACTGTGCTGGAGGATCTCGGGCTAAGTCACTAAGTTCCTTTAAGAAAAAAAAGAATAAACACACTGTTCAGAGAAGGAATGCTAATGAACTGTCATTTGCACTTCTTATCCAGCAAAAATCCTTAACAGTTTTTCCATATACGAGCACAGAAGAATGAATAGTAACAGCTATTAGATCGGTTATCAAAACTGTCTTTATAAAAGACACCCACCACCAAAACCAGCTATGAAGGCGAACAGCTACCATGACTATGCTTTTCCAAATAAATATCACTAACGTGAAGACACTCCTGCTGAGGAAGGGACAGAAGGAGAGCGGACAGGACACAGAACCTGAAGTGGGCAAAGGCTAACTACCTTCTGATACAGGTTTTTCAAGGATTCAGTCTTAGCTAGAGAGGTGGGAAAAGATAAAGCTGTTGATTAGTCTTCACGAAACAAAGCCCTGTGTATGCAGTATCTGATATTAAAACCCAGAACAGAAATAAAAAAAAAAAAATGAAAAAAAAGTCAAACCACACAACATGAATTCAGTTTCATTTTCCCCACTCCCTCCAGCAGGGATGTATCTTGCATACAGTTAAGCAGACAGGAAAATGAAAAAGGATGACAAGTGTTGGAATCAGGTAAAATACCTGTATTTTTTATTTTCAACTACACATTTAAGACAACTATGCCTTTACAATTCTGAATAACTGAGCTGCAGAAGCAATTCCCTCCCCATTACAGAGGGCACCAGAAACTTCAGGTGGAAAATTCCTTGTGTAGTATCAAGATTACTGGGATGAATCAAAGCAGCTCAGCATTAATTTGTTTGAATGTTCTACAAGTTACTTTTTTGAACAGTGTCTTTTTAAATTAAATTTATATTTTCAGTTGGAAGTACGTAACAGGTATCTTCCCTCTCCCTTTCTCTCTTTTGAATCTAAAAATGGCTTCAGGAGCTTCTATAAATCTGCACTTGTCAAGGCATCTAGAAGTCATGAGGAAAAAGGGAAACCTTCAGTTCTTCTCCCATATATTAAGCTGCATACAAGTTATTTTGCTACAAGTCTACACAAGCAATTAAAACAAGAACTTTCCATTACTCTGTCAGAAATTTAAGAAACCCAGGCATATCTATTATGCTGGAAACACACACGTATTCAGAGCGGAAAGCTGGTTTGCCTGGGAATATCCTAGCGTACATCCTTTAAGTTTCACAAATTCTGCACCTGCTAAAAATCTATTATGTGTACGCCAACATAAAATGAGGGGGCAAAAATATTAATAAAATTAAGTTCTCTGTAAGGCAAGATACCTTGCTCTTTGTAAGACAACAACTGCTGCAAACACAGGGAGTAACGCTACTTCAACATGCAGACATCCATATACTCCAAGAAACCCCACTCCCAAGTATTATAAAAAAACAGATTTCAGTTTTGCACTGGTTATGTAGTAACCTGTTATGTAAAATGGAATTTTATCAGTTTTGATAAGCAGTGGCAGACTGAAGTTAATATTACAGTTCATTTCACTGCTGCTTTTATTTGGAAGCGTGGGCAACAGCTCTTTCCAAATGAACACAGTAAATCCATTTATAGTACATTTCTCTACACTCCACAGTTATTACTGACGGTCCCCATGACAGACTTACTTCTGCCATAAAATATCACTTACTAGGTTCATATGTTGTTCAGCACCCTCTGGAAAGGACTGCTACATCAATTTACATGATCCATGCAACGGGGGGCAAATGTAAAATAACCTTCACACAGAAAGCTCTTTTAATGTTTTTTTGTTTTTGTTTTTTTTTGGGGGGTTTGTGCTTTGGTTCCCCCCATTTAAGAAATGCAGAAAGTTTTGTTAATCAGGCTTATTTTTTAATCTAAATATATTATCCAGTTCTAAGAATGAGCAATCATGTCCAAAAACTAAAAGAAAGATATTTTGTCCCTTAAAATAAACTGTAGCAATAGAATAAGCAGAAAGACACAAACATTACTATTTTAATGCACCTGTGTAGTCATTACTGAATTATTTGATTTATCAGGCAAGAAGAACAGATCCTATTTTTTAAGAACTATCACTGGAACTAAGAACCACAAGAAGACTCTTCATACATTTTACAAAAATTATGAAAATTAGTAGCATTAAGACAACAAAAGACTGGCATAAAGCAGACTGTTAGAAGTATGTGCCTTAGACTAGTTACTGCTGTCTTCAAAGAAACAAGAAATCAGTACTTGATAAAGTATGTTAACTCAGCAGGAAAATTAGACTGTCTCTCTAATTCAACTAGATAAAGTAAACATAAGCAGGACTGCAAATGTAAAACTAACATTAAATTTAATAAGTTCTGGTGAAAAACATGTGCAAAACTCTGCTTCAGTAAATTAAGAATAATTTACAAGCTGAAACATGGGAGTTTTAACATTCCAGTCTCTAGTAATTTCAAAATACTTGACCAGAATTACCCCTTTTAACTACTTGAACTGTTCTAGAGAACAAACAAGCAGTGATTTTCGTAAACTAAAGGACTGAAGTGTTGCCTGGCCCAAAGCACTTTGTAAAAAACCCCAAACAACCCTAATTTGATGCAGTTCCAAGCAGTTCAAACACAGATAAGGTTAAGAACATAATACACCGCTTGGTATTTCAACCACAGAGCAAGTAATTTACCCACCAAGTTAAAAAAAAAAATAAAAAATAAGGCTTCTATTAGGTACTTTGGTCAGAAGAATAACGTTTGGAGTAAAGCTATTTGATTCAGCAGAGTGTGAAGTGCTGCAGAACTCATGCCAATGTGAAACAAACAGCAGCAAGTTCCGCCTGCTTGCAGGGAACACCAGGCCTATTTCACCTCCTTGGTATAAGCCTGTGACACTTCACAGCTACACGAAAGAAGGGAGGTTTTCGCAACAAGGGAGCAAATAGTTCTCTCTGTGTAACTTTAAAAAGTGCCTCCTTCTAAAAGCTACAACTCTGCTGAATCCAACACGCAAACTGGAATAACTGTCAACTAAACAAGCAGAGGCACATGGGCTGTGATATCTGGAGCACAGTTGAAGCACTTCATTCAACGAAAGGGAGGAGCTCTTTTTTAATTATTTTTTAAAGCTTCCCACTCAGCAGCAGAAACACAAAGCACCCTTTCCTTCTCAGCCCAGCAACCAAGAGCAGCTACTCTGCAATGGGAAAATATTTCATCTGAAAAACTCTTGCCATCAAAAGCAAGCTTCACCATTTCCATGAGTCAATTAAAGACAGCAATTTTTTAAGAAAACCAGCTCAACTGTTCCCCTGGCTTTCCTCCATTTTTCACCAAGAAGGTAAAAACCCTGTTGAGTTTCATTTTCACAGAGGTTAACCAGAATTGTAGAATCTAAGGATTCTGTAAAGTTTCAATATATAAGGGCTTTATGCTTCTAATATTCCTTCTGCTGCAATACTTATTTTTTTGTTTCATTTCCATTTTGCTTTTTTCTTGTTTACATTCAGTTTCAGTAGGGCCTTTCTTTACCAAGAGATACACTAAAAGTTGCATTCCAAGCTGTCTTAAAACCGCCACAAAGCAGAACCCACACTTCCTTGGAGTCAGCTACTCTAGTTTTTCACTTTACAGGTGGCCTGAAAAAAAAAAAAAAAGAAAATTCCGAAGCAGCAAATTCCAATGACTTTGCATAGAAACAGAAAGCCAGATTTGGTTCAGAGTGATGTGTTATATGCCTATCGGAAAGGATTAGTCTTGAATTACAACCGTGACTAGTAGTCTCTGGCACTGCCAGAGGTTTCCGGTATAGCTCCAGCAGATCACCATTTTTGTGTCCCAGTTTCCAAATATAAAGTTGTGACAGTTCCTACCTCTCCACAAGGATGATTAGTCACTTAGCATGTTACAGATTTAAACACTCTTCAAGGAGTAAGCATCCATGGTACTGTTAGAGGACAACAGCAACGCAGCATATACAGGAAGCAATATAGATACAATTTTGCAACAGTTCTGGAAAACCTAAGAGATGATTTTCCAACAATTTGGAAATACAGCAACAGTACCCGCCACTACAGCAGACAGACCTGCTTTAACATAAATTCAGCACCAGGGTCTTCTGCCAGTTTCACGTAGTCTGTAGCAGAAACATGTAGTAAAACAGTCCCATTCTTAATCTTCTCTCTTCTCTTTCTCCATAGATTCATCAAAAAGCTAACAAAAAAAACTTAACCAGTATTTTCAAGAAAAAAAAAATGTTTATAGGAGCTAACTAATCTGCTTGTTTTTCATAAATATAGTAACAGAAAATATTGCTTATGCTTCAAGTGAGGGTGGTGAGGCACTGGAACCGGTTGCCCGAAGTGGTAAACTCTCCAATCCTATCAGTCAAGGCCACGGTGGACAGAGCCTTAGGCAACATGGTCTAGCGTGAGGCATCTGGCAGGGGGGTTGGAACTTGATGATCTTAAGGCCCTTTCCAACCCTAATCATTCTATGATGATCCAAAACATTGACCTGTGAGTATGAATGCAGGAATAAAATACTATTATAAACTGCAAAAGTGTCTTTTTTTTTTTTTTTTTTTTTACAGAAAAGCTGCTAAAAACTCTCTACCAATTCCTTCCTAGCAGCTATTTAGAAGATTACACAAGCCATTGAAAGGAGGAAAAAAATTTGAACAATTACAAAGGATACCTCACCCAAATATGCATGAGCGAGACAGTGAAGGAAAATGTTTACAGGAACTAGTTGCTTTTCTCACAGATGTTTTCAGGTCTCAGCAAATTCAGTAAGAAATGACAGCCTGACGCCGCTCAAACTGCCTCTTGCAAGGTACCAAATAGCGCAGCATCTGCGTCAGCTCCCTTCCTTCCCATTTGTCAGCATTCATACTCCCTGTGGCAATACTGCCACATTTTTCTAGCTTAAGCTGGAAATAGCCTGAGCTCATTTTTAATGCTAGCAGCAGCTGACTTAAATACAGAGTGGCAGAAGATCACTCCCACCAGAGCTTCAGAAGATCACTAATTTTCCTCCACAGGTATAAACTCAAGAGTTAAATTTAATATTGATTTGTAACAGAATTATGTTAAAATCATTTACTGCAGCTTTCTGGTTTGTAATCAGGAAAGCATAATAGAAAAAATAGGGTTGATTTGCTTTAAGTTTTGTCTTGGAGGGCAGGAAAGGTTAAACCAATAAAATCATAACTTCAAATTAAAGAAAATAACACCTAAGCCAAGCAAAAATCAACATTTATTAGAGTCCTTGTCTGATGTTGCATCAGACAGGATATTTCCAACTCTAAGCATCCAAAAATTCATCACTGCATTAGTCTTACTCATTAGCTCACAGATGAAAACAGCTTTAGAAAAGAAGGAAGGATCCAAAGCAGCTATAAAGGGAGGGGAAGAACATTTAAGCCTGTTTGAAGATTAAGAAGTGTCAACCAGCAAAGAACTACTGCCTCATCCCACACACCTGCATTTGCAACATTCATTTCAGCATGAAAATTAATTACTCCTGGAAGCAGAAAATAACAGTCTGAAAGAACACTAAATGTGGATTTTTAAGCTGAGTAAGGAAGCAGTGGCATGATACACATCACAAGACAAGTGTGAACAGTAGAAAATCAGTTTCAAACAAGCTGGCCTTTTGGATAACATTTATTAAATGGAAAAAACAATGTATAATGACAGTGCATAATTCTGAAATATGTAGGTCCCTGTCGCTTACAAAAAGACACTAGAGCAAACATGCAGAGAAAACACATGAAGGGCAGTCAAAGGAAACAGCAAAGGCCAAAAACCACAGGACAGTTTTTAAGAAACCAAAAACACTACCAGGAATGTTAATAGTTGTGATTGTCCCTATCTTGATAATGCTGCTTGTTCTACTTTTCACAGTTCTCCTTTCTCAAGCCTTTAGTACTGGACTTCTCAGGCTACACACTGCATATTGTTCGTACAGTATCTAGCAACAATATCATAATTGTATATTAAAAGAAAACCGAGAAATATTCATGGTTTAGGCCTCTCAAGGAAGGAAATGCCACACTGCTGTGCAACTGTTAAGTTACTGCATGTGCTTGGACAGTGACACAAGTACTCAGATGACTACATGATACCTTTTCCAAGTATCTACCTTTCAGTACACAAGCCCTTTGTGAATGAGGCTATTGTCTACAGCTCTTCTCTGTTCTGAAGTTTGGAAGGTGTACAATGTAGGTAATGGTTCTCAGCAAATTTCAGAGTTACTACAGCTAAAACGTCTCTCTATTGTATTCCAACCTCTTGCAGAGTTCACCTCTGTAGCTGGACAGATCCAACTGGAAAGATAGCTCAGTTACCAGCTTCGCTTTCCTGGTCACCCACTAAAGACATTCAGCACAAAAAGAATGGCAACTACACACCTGTATTTATGCTCTGAACTTAAAGGTATGGCTTGCTCCCTCCAGAGTAATCAAAACGCACAACAACAGTCTTACTCAAGAAAATCTGATTGCTTTACACACATCAATTCCAACATATTATGACAAATACCATTCCCTGAAATTAACAGTGCTATTAAAAACACATGCTCAGTGTAGGATAACGGCTGTGCACACTGACTGAAGTACACTGAAAGGAAAAGTGAAGCACTGCTTAACCACCTATCCATGCAATAACCAGGCATTTTAATCCTGGCTTTTCCAAGCTTTTGAATATCGGACCCTGAAACTAAGCACACTGTTCACATGGAGATTTTCCCTGCAAGAACCACAATGATCTCTGATTCTATGACCTAGGACTACAATACAGCCCTCAGACAAGATAACTAGTGTAAACCAGCCACAAGAGAAACTGCAAGATGCACCTAGCTGAACAAAACAGAATGAAAACAAAGACAAACAAAGGAACGGTAAACTTGGTAAAGACAAATGTGAAGTGATGTACTTGGAAAGAAGTTTATATTCAAAGTAAGGCACTCTGGCCTGATGACTGCCACTCAGGAATGAGATTTTGGCATTGTGGTAGACAATTTCACACAAATGCGAGATTAACACTCATTAGATGCTTGTGTTTGGCAGTGTTATGCTGATAGCCTTCCTACAGGCTGCCCACAGCTTGTCAAGGACACAGTAACATACAATGGAACCTCAGCCATCAGCACTTGACACATCAACCAGAAGTAGCACCTCTGCGCACTGCCCTGGACTCCCTGTGACAGAGGCCTCCTAGAGTTTGCCAAGCCTCCACAAAAAACAATTTTGGGGACTGGGAGAATAAAGGACAAAGTTTTTGTAAAAATCACATGCAGCCTTAATAAGTTAACCTCGATAAGTCTGCATTTTCTAAATAAAAGCACAAGAACTCTCCATGTTCGCAACAAAATATATGGAAAGGAATATCATATAACAGAAAGTTACCAAATTAATATTCTAATAAATAACACATCTGTAATCAGTGTGGTGAATTCATTTTTAGATGTAGTCTGACATGTCATTCTGAAATTTAATTATTTAACCTAGTGAACTCTCATCTCTCCTTTTTAAAAAGTGAAAATCATCTCTCCTTTTTAAAAAGCAGGCTTGTCTTTTACCAGTCCACGTTTTATGCGAATCTAAAGATGCACGCGAACGCTACTGCAATATACCATAGGGGTACAGTCTATGAACACAACTACCTGCGGATGGTTATACCAGCTTATCTACAACTGAACAATGATCCCACCATATTATGCTACTGTGCATAATTACCCTTCTTAATGGTTCTGTGTTTTGCACAGCTAGCGGTAGAGATACAAAACTAAGGCCTGTCTATAGGATTAGGTAGTTACACACAAAACCAGCTCACACTGAGCCAAGAGAGCATAAAAAGCCCCAAGGAAACACACAAACAAAGCCTGCTTCTGGAGTGTGGCTGCTCTTACAGTTGAGTTCTACCTTGCCTATCTAGACAACACTGATTTCCACAGGTCTTTAAAATACTAAATACATACAATTAAGGAAAAAGTGTTTAAAATTGTGTTTATGAACAGACCACAGTCTGAATTAGGGGAATGGAAGGGAGCCACTGCTCATCTGGCAAACTGTCATTCAGGAGATTCTACATTATTCAAAAAACAAATTAAATCTAAGGTTAAAAGGAAAAACAAATTTTGCAGTTATCTGGTTTAGAGAATTATCTGTCATTTTTATTCAAATAGGCCAGCAAATGTTGGGAAATATTTATTGCACAAGAGCAGGGCACACTTAGTAGAAACCTAAAAAAGCTCACAGAAGTGATGGCCAACCTAAGTCCATTTTACAGAGAAAGCTTACTTTAAAGTTCACTGAGCACCTAACACAATCCTCATGCCCTCCACTGGAAAAACCTAAAGCACTTTAACATCTGTGGTCAGTTCAGTTTGCAACTCTGGTGTCCAGATGCTTGTGGGAAAGGATTAAACATTTGTCTCCTCCTTTTTTCACTAGGCCCTAACATTTGCAAAGCAGTCTGCAATCCTCCTATCTTGCTTTCTTAAAACCAGAGTAAAAAACCCATTACAATTACACTGGAAAAAGCTGCAGGAGATCTTTAATATGTCTATCATATCATGCATCTCAAAGGGATGAGGTTCAGAACAAAGGTTTCCTGTACTCAGAATTTTAATACTAAAGTTTACTGTTGGTAAGAAGGCTCTGAACAATGTCTAAACAAAATACGTAAAAATCCCCTCTACCTCTTTAGCTTTCATTCCTGCATCCTGCAATGCTGTTTGGCGCATTTTTCAGTGTTAAATCTCATCTACATCCAAGTGTTTTATGAAGGGTTGCCAAAGGCATAAACACCAATTTAAACTTGTGAATGTAATTTTAACTAATTTTTTGTTGCAAGGCTTCCCCAACACTACCTACCACATTCAATTCAGATCACTGCCCCATGAAATAAAAGCTTTTTTATAAAAGCTCCTGTACTTGAGTTTGAGATGTTAAATTCAGATTCAGGAAGTTTACAAAACTGTCCAGCATGAGCAATGCAACAGTTTTAAAGACTCCTCTGGTAAAGCCAACTTCACAAAAAGCAACTACGTATAAAATGCATTGCTGACTGCAATCATATCTACATTCTCACTGCCCCTTTCGTTTCTCACACTAATTTATTTTTTCTGGCCGGTTACTTCATCACATCAGTCACAGGAGAAAATGCATGCCTATCACTCAGCCTTTTCAATGTAAGCTACAACATCATAGCCTAAACTATCAACAAAAGTCAGCTTATAATGAAATACCAGACCTATTGCTGAAGTGCAGACCACACACACCCATCTGCCAGCTCTGATGTACAGGGGAGGGACCTATGCAAAAAACATGGGGCAGACAGTTAAAAGTGGCAAAACCTTAATATTTGCAACAAAGATTTACTGGAGATTGTGTATCAATGCCCTAATCTGAATTACACAGAAGCTCTATCCTTTTCCACTCCTTACCAGCTGTCACTTGATGTCTCAGACAAGGTCAAGAACCTCCACCCTTTCTCTTCTCCAACAGTTCAACCCAGTAGATACAGAGAAAACATTCCCAGGTAGAAATGAAGCCATGCTACAGGTGGCCTCCACAAGGGACAGAGATGCCTTATGCCTTTGGCAAGAGGCAGTTTACTGCTCTGTATTCAACAGCTGCTACTTACAGCTGTTTGCATCCTTCCCCACTCCCTCCTCCATTGATGTGTGTGCACAAAGAAAGGCATTAGCGCTCCAGAGCTGGTTACAGACCGGGGAGGCTCATTCTATGGAGCTCTGCATCAGCTCTTCTGTAGAAGAAAATCACACAGGGAATAACAGCAAAAGCACCGGCTTACTTTCAAAAGCAGATCTTTAAAAGCTGGAACGATCATAAAGAAAACATTGACTGGACAACCTTTTACCCTGTACATTATCCCACCCAAATCCTTAACATGCTGATGAACTCTGTTTTTATTAAGGTTTGCAAGAAGTACTCATCTAATGGAATATTGATCTCTGAAGTTCTGCAAATTACTTAAGTGAGATTAGAATCCCCTTCTCTCCCCATTCCAACGCACGCATTTAAAGATCTGTGCTGACTGGGAACTTGCTTCACAAGCCTAGTGCCCAATTAACAGGAGAAATCTTGAGCTACTGCAGTCTAAACTTTCTAGTTAAGGAAGCATCAATTTTCCTCCCATTAAAAATAACCAGTTCTTAAAACACATCCAAGACCATAACAGTAAATGCTGGACTTGAATATGAATATCAAACCTACCCAATTAAGAAGCAATATTTCTATTTTATTGATATTCATTTCATAATATAAACATCACTTCTGACTACCCGGAAAAGCTAAACCTTAAACAGAAATTAAGTGATGACAGTTTTCATCCAATGCTGAATAATTTTGTTCTGTCTTTTAAACAAGACTGAAGTTCTTCTATACCAGTGCTTCCCAAACTCCATTACTGACATCGGAATATTTAAAATCAACCACTGCCTTCTGGCTCAACATGACCCTTCTAAACAGTGAGTGTCACAGCTGCACTGCAGTGTCGACTTGAGGCAAGATGACTTGGTCTACCCCTGGATAATTAAGGTGAAGTAACTAAAGTAAAACAGGAAATTTCAATACATACAGAGAGCATTCATAAAGGTTTAAAGCATTTTAACTAAGCTCATGAAATGTATTTCATTAGCTAGTTGACATTAACTTTGAGCCCCTGAACATACAATTCCAGTCTTACTTCTAAATATTCATTCAATGCATAAGATCAAACACGTAACTTCAAGTTATCGAACTATTTTGAGTGAGCCCAGCAAACTAAATCCAAGACTCTGCAAAAATAAAGTATCATAGGTTCATCCAGAAAAGAAAACGTAACCCCAAACAGCTTTCCTAGTTTATTGGGTTTTTTTTAAGTTTCATACTAAGTTTAAAGGAAATAAGTAGCAGTTTAAAACAAAAGTAATAAGCAAGCTCTAGAACTCTTTAATTAAATCATCTTTACAAAAACTACATCTTTGGTTAAACTAATAAAGGAATTCATTGCTGCGTATTACATCCAATCTCAAAAAAATATTATGGTTATCACCAGGGTTAGCAGAATTTCTAATTTCATCTGCAGGAATAGGGTTAAAGCTGCAATTATTATACAGGTAGGAGTAGCACTGGAGGCCACAGCCCTGAAGAAAATAGTTATTCTCCACTCCACCATGGTCAATGGAAGCCTTCAACCTGAACTAAAGTATCAATAAATGGTTTTGACACCTTTAGCCCTTAAGCTTCCCAGATGCCAACTTCACCTAAGATTTTCTACTAAAATACCCTGACATAATGATGCCAGGTTGCTTAACCAAATGGACATAAAGCATAGTTGGCACAAGTTTTTTTTAAGGGTTTTCAGATAAGACATTTCATGCATACATCTCCTATATTAATTCTATTAATCTCCTGTATTAATTCTACTTTTAGCCTGTCAAAACCACCACTCAGGCCTTTTATACTATCTCACTCTAATGGATGAGTACAGCAGTGATAAAATGGATGTGCATCAATGATGTAACATCCCCACGTTCCCTCAATCTTACGCATTCCCAATTCTGTCCTCCTACATAAATGTCTCCCTGCTACCAGGTCATCATCATCATCATTTGAAGCGGAAGTGTCAACATGCTGCAGCAATTACAGGATGTTCATTTAGCAGGTACCACTCAACACTTCAGACCAATACCACATGCCACAAGCATGTGTCAAGCATTCAGATACAAGCTCATAAATCAACATGAATTTGTTGAAAATTGGGGAAAAAAAAAGTTGGGGAAAAAATTTCACCCTCAGGAAACAGTTCAGATGTAGGTTCACATTATTCCATGGCAAAAGCAGTTGCTTGTTATAATAAAACAACTGCCACTCTTGTACAAAGCAAGCCGTACAAATAAAAGTTCTGCCAATCAAACGCAGGCTGCCCTCAGAGCAGATGGCACAGATGTGACCATGAGCTCCAGTATCTGACAACTACTTCAGTCTGGAGAGTACTTTAGAAAGGGTGCTCCAGAAGTAGGTAACCCAATACGTAACACACAAATACTCATGTGCTTTCATTTGCAAGCCAAAAGTAGAATTTGCCAGTTATGTGTTAAGTAGGAGTTGATGCATCCTGAACATGTAACATACTTCAGATTAAAGTTACACACATTAACACAGTCTTGACTTACGCAGTATAATGAAAAAATTTTGGTTTGTTTGACATGTACATTTCAGGGGGAGTCAGCCGAACAGACTGAAAAAAACCTTCACTGATGCATTTGGGATGTCATCTGCTGCAGGAGACAACCAACTCTAGTCCTGACAGGTAATACCACAAGTTGGACTAAATCAGCTGTGTGTGATTATAATGTTCTGAGGTCCTGATCTCTCTTTAGCTCGTTGTGATCCAGTGCCAACAGCGTACTACAAGGAAGTGGAGAGTTTCAAGGTCTGATTTGTGACCTTATGACTGGAAGACAGGGGATCCCGTCTCTGTCTTAGTGGTTCGCTGGATTAAAGTCTAAATTCCCAACCATCTTGTTGAAAAGTTGTTCCTGCTATTTTTGGATTTCAGCCTCAATCCCAGTAAACACTCGTATTGGAAACCATGCTTGGGAAGAAAGCAACACGTAAGCAGTGGTTTCAGTTTAGCAAAATGTCACTTTCCAGGTTGGCAAATACAAAATCAAAACTGTAAGCCATATATCAACTTGGAAGTGCACCTTGTAACAGTGTAAACCGATTAAAAATAGCACCTTAAAAAAAAAAAAAAAAAGCCAAACCCATAACAACCAAAAAACCCCAAACTAAAACAAACAAACAAAACCCCCTAACGCAAGCATCCCACCAATTCTAAACTCTAGCACTGGGCAAAGGAAGAAGCTTCATACTGTACAGTACTGTAGAGTGTAAGGACCAGTAAGTACATTACTGCAAGGACAAGACACTGCACACAACAGGCCAAGGCCTTAAAGTTGAAGACCTGACTTACTGATTCAAAAGCCATGCTGAATCACTTTAAGGTTCTGACCACCAGATGACTACCTAAGTGGGGGTTTGCCTCGGTTCATGTTTGACAGTAAATTCTTACCTGCAGCGCCTGAGTGTGTTTCATAAACAGGAGCTGATGACAAAGCATACCAGGGAGTATCCTAGCTGTGTTTCAACTCAAGTGATATCATCCACATTAGTGGATGTATTAACAGGGGAACAAGTTCTGATGGCAGATTCAAAAGGAATTGTTTTGAAATTCTTGTGAGAGCACAGCCGTAATTCAAAGACAATTCCCTTAGCTAGCACTAATCCAGAACAGACTTAAAATTTTCAGGGATGGCAGAACTATCCTTTCACTAATAAATCATAAATAACCTCTTTTTGACTAAAATGTGCCCACAAGCACTGCCAAAGTGATGTAAAAGCACAGTAAGGCTAATAAACGGTAAACTTCATACGCTGCCTCTAAAAGGTGTTTTGTGCACAGAAGTTTAGTTCACCGATTTCAGGACATGCTGACTTTCTGCCATCTTGGCAGGCTAAGAGATGTCCAAGAAACTCCTCTCAGCTCCTGAAATACGTAAATGCTCCACGTAGCTCGCGAAGGAGCACAGATCAACAGCAACTTCCCGGTAACGCCACTGCACTTCCATGGCGTTTGCAATCACATCTCAGCGATTCTCGAACCCGAAGCGCTGCCGCCGAGAAACCCTAAACGCTGCCCCAAGTGCAGCCTCACGTCGGGAGCCTTCTTCCTTGGAAGAAGTTTGAAAAAAGAATAAAAAATAGAAAACCCAACCCTACTGCCCCCAAAAAGAGAAAAGAAAAAAAGGGGGGGGGAACCCAGCCAAGTCCAAAACCAACAATCGAAAAGCCCAACAAAAAGAAAACTTTCATCACCTCGGCATTTTTTCCGAGTTAGCCGCGAAGTTACTCCACCCGGCTCCGATTGTGCAACGGGGAGGCGGCGGCGCGGAGCGCGCTCCCGCCCGGCGCGGGGGGCGAGGCGGCCGGCGATCCCCGGCCGGGTGGAGGGCCGAGGCGGTCCCGGGGCGGACGGGGGAACCCGGGGAGAGGATGGCACGGCGGCAGCTGCTCCGGAGCCGGCGGGAGCGCGGACGTGCGTGGTGTGTGTGTCATGTTATTGCAGAAACCGAGAGATTCCGGAAAGAGCCACAACTAGGCGAACCCGCCGCCATCTTACAATGCGGGAAACAAGTTGCACGCCAGCGGTGAGAGACCGGCCCGAAAGGCCGACTGCCTGCCCTGGGGAGGGCCGCGATCAGACCGAAACCCTCCCCGTTTCGGTACGGCACACCCGCACCGGCACCATCCGGGCCGGCCGGCAGCGGAGTAACAGTGGCGGCGACGGCACCGCCGAGCCGGGGAGGCTCCAGGTTGCGCTGACATTTGAGTGTCCCCGGGAGCGGCGCCTCTTGCGCCCCGGCCTCAATCGAGCCGCGCCCCGCTCTCAACCGAGTTCCCCCCCGCGCCCGCCCTCTGTGGCCCTGGCCGACCTCCGAGGCCCTGGGCCTAGGCCCGGAGAAAGCGGCCTCACCTCCCTAGACGGGCCGCGGCCTCGTCGGAAGGATCCGGCTGCTACCCGGTCTTGCTCCACCGGCCTCCTGCCTCTCCCCCTCCCCCCGGCGGGCCCCCCCCCACCCCCCGAAGCCGTACCCCTTTCCTCCCCCGCGGAGAGCAGGGAAGAAGGAAAAAAGGAAAACAAAAATTAACAAAAAAAAAAAAAGAAAAAAGGAAAAAGCCCGACGGGGGGAGGAGGGTGGCGGGGGCAGGCGGAGGAGGAGCCGCCGCTCTCACCTTGTTGATACGTTTCAGCGCCATTGTGTGCGAGGGCCGCCGCCGGGCCCGTCTGGGCGCCGCGGTAACTCCGCGCTCCGCTCGCGCCGAGGGGGGGCCGGGAGGGAGGGAGCAAGCGAGGAGGAGGGGGAGGAAGGCGGAGAGGGGGAGGGGGCAGCTGCGCTTTTCCTTCCTCCGGAAACAGCCGAGGGGGGCGCCCGATCGGAGCGGTGCTGCCGCCCAGAGCCCTGCGGGCAGCGAGAGCTTGTGCTGAAGAGGCTGCTGGGGAGCGCTCCTCCCGCCGCGCTGCTCCGCCACCTCCCGTCACCACCGGGAGGAAGAAGGGCGTGTGGAGTGGAAGAGGAGAAACGAGAAGAGGCACTGCCCGCCCGAGAAAAAGAGAGGACGAGAAAGCCCAGCGCAGCCCTCGCCAGTCAGGCCCAGACACCGAGGGAAGGCAGAAGGCGGAGCCGCGGAGAGGCGGGGCAGGACGAGACACGCCGCCGCCAGCGGCCCCCTCGGGGCAGGGGGAAGGGGCGGAGCGGCCGCCGCCGGGTGGGCCGGGCGCGTGCGCCGCCGGTGCGTACTGTGGCCCAGCCCCGCTTAGGACAGGGATGATCTCGCGAGAGGTAGGCGTCGGTGCTTCGCCGGAAGGCGGGGCAGGGAAAGGAAGGTTCTGGGGGGGCCCGCGGGTTCCGCGGCCAAAGCAGCGTTTCTGCGGTGGCGCTTCTTGCCGCCGCCCGGGCGGGGCTGCCCGCGGGTTCCGCTGCGGCATCTCAGGCGCGGGTCTGCGGCAGCTACCTGGGCGCGGCGGCGCCCCCCGCTGACGACAAGCTACCCACCCCCCCAAAATGACGGCAGCGGCCGGACCTATATCCGTGCCGTGACGCGATGACGTGGTATCCTTCCGCGCGTTAGGCGGAAAGCTCAGCAGTCTGTCGGCGCCGGCGGGTGGCACTGCGGCGAGCTGGATTGTCCGCGGCCTGTACTGGGTCGTACCGTGCTGGAGGCGGAACATCGCCTGTATCGTGCTAGGTGTTGCAGCCGCCTGCTGCGGGCCCTGCTCCCTCGCCAGACTCGGTGTCCGTGTGGCTGCTTGGTGGGCAGTTGGAAAGGACTGGTTCTGCAGTGGTGCGGCGAGGAGCGAGGGTGGGGTGTTCATCGGCCTCGAGCGAAGAAGCGCCGGCACCTTCGCACCCACGCCGCTGGGGCACGGCGGTGTGCCTCGGCGGAGCCCTGAAGCCACGGTGTTTGCAGCCATCGGTACAGTGCCGGTGCTGCAGCAAAAAGCCTGCTCTGGCCTGGGGGAGCGGCAGTATCGGGGAGGAGAGCAGGCTTGGCCTTATGGTAACGGGCCTGGACGCTTTGGTTTAAGAAAGCATACCGAGTTTCTCAGTCTAGGGAGAAAGACGACCAAAGGGAAAATACAGCAACAGACTGCCAGTGCAGGGGCCAGGGTCACCAAATATTACTTAAAACCGGCTCTTTTCTCACGGTAATAAATTGTGTAGCTTTATGTATAGTTGTGTACATGTGTACAGGGGGAGGGAATCCCTCTCTGCTTCTGTAACATAACAGGCAGAGGAAGGCTGCCAGGCTGCGCTGCTGCAACAAGGGGATAGATATATCGTGTTAATAAACATGGCATTTGCTATCCAGGGAGCATGGATATGTAATTAGCTACATCGACTGCATTGAACAGAGTTTGCATTATAGTGCCTTTATTGCACTACTGTTTTCTTGCTGTCTAGGATGGTAATTATTGTTTGTCTGGCGAAGGCAGCATGTTCAGAAAAACCTGATTGTGTAACACTATTTTCAGTATGCAGCTTGAGAGCAGCCAGCAGTGAATTACGGGAGCAATGCTTTATTTATTTTACAAATAGTAGTAGGACTGTCATAGTTTTTGAGCATTCATATCATGTAAAGGTGGGAAAGAAAGCAATGCAATGTACTTAAAATGTCCACTTACCTTTCTGTGATCACCTAAACCATTCCTATCACTTCCTTGTCTTCATTTTCTGTGTATTATTTTAGTTGCACTGAGTGTCATATTCGGGAAGGGTAGTCCCAAACTGTTAATGTTCTATCATCTTAATCAGGCATATTGCTGAAAACCACCTTGCTGTTCCTTGCCTGCTTTAGATTGCAAGTGCTATTAAACTGCTCCAGATCACCAGTGTGTCTCTGTCACAGACATATTTCTCTGCCTTGTAAATTGGTTACAAACTTCCTGAACTTTTTAATTTTTGTTTGTCATCTCAGGAGATTTAGGTACTTAACAGTATTCTAGTTCTAAATTTTTAATTATTATTTGAGATTAATGACTTCTTAATATGACTCTGTATTAAAAAGTTTTGATTTGGCTTGGGATTCACATTTTACTATAGAATGAAAGTGACATAGAACAGCACAAACATACTGTTGACAGTGTGTGATTTTCCCTGCTAATTTTAGACAACAGGAATTGTTAATCTGGTAAATCAAGTTCTGTTTGTGTGCCTTTCAACAGTTACATGTTAAAAGCAGTATCTGTATTAGCATTTGACTCCAAAGAGAATTCAAAATGTATTGGGATAGTTCTTGTTTCTAACCATTGCTCAGAAATGGGTTTGCATATTTTAGTCTAGTGTACCTTTTTAGACAAACACTTTATTACACTCACTGGTTGTTTCTTTTAAACCAAATCCACCAATTTAAACATTTATCTTTAAATGTACTTGAGAAAAAGAATAAAATATATTGACTTGTGTAGGAGTGAAAAACAAGACGCACACTCACAGGTCTGTGGCCACGTCTGCAAGTCACAGCACACAGTCCTGCTTGGATAACTTTCTGCTGCTCTTCCTTGCTTTTTTTTCCTCAAAAAGGTGAGGTAACAATCATATATTTCCCCCTCAGTGTTTGGAAATAAACAAACTCAAATAGATCTTTTACTTTAGCAGGAATACTCAGGCAATTAAGGCCTCATGACCTTAATATACTGATGGGCCACACACAAAGAGTTTCTCACCTTTACCACACACAGCAGATGTACTATAATGTTACTTGCACACAGTAATATTAAATGCAAGAGGCACAGATGATGGTTACTGAATATGAGCATTGCATCTTATTGTGGAACTACCCAGTCTATTTGGGTTTGCCTCGTTTTAATTTGATTTTTGAAGCTAATCCTCAGAAGTGGCTGAAGAGAGGTATTAGCAAGTCTAATCCTCATATGGTAGTAAAGTTGGGTTAGATGTTCAGTGGTTTATTCTGCAAAATAGCTCAGTATATGTGGCACAGTAAGAAACAGTTTGCACAGAAGTACTGAGAATAGACCAGCTCACTTGACCTCCTTCCTCGAATTTTGTTTTCTTTATCGAGTATGGTGTTACAGAGTCCTGTGCAGCCACTTGGCCAATAACCTCCAAAGGCTGAATTGCTAGTCCATTTCAGCTGCTTTGTGATGGTCCAGGAGAGCAAGCATGAGTGGAGATTGCCTTAATATACTGTCATAGCACTTCAGCTTCAAGGGGGCTTGAGAGGGGAGCAGACCAGCCTTAGTTTGAAGGTTTGTGTAGTATGCTTGTACATGAGTGTCAGTTTTTCACTTCCACTTGCACCAGAGCAGCCTTTTTTACATTCTGAGCATGCTATTCAACCTGTCTTCAAAACAGCTGGAGCAACCAAGCACCCTGGACACCAAACAGCATTCCATACAGGATGCTTTAAAAAACTGAGAGGAAAGAGAGAAACAAGATGCAGAGTGTGTCCAAAAAAATACTTAAGCAAAAGCAAGGCACTCTTACTAGTCCATCCAGTAGATCATTATTAGTTCTTGTTTGGAGAAGACAAAACACAACAGCTTCTGCTGCTGGAAAATAAAGTGCCAAGAAGATGAACAACAACAGCTTCCCCCTGTTTGCATTTCAGTGTCCTGTCCAACTTGTTTTTCCTTTAATTATCATAAATCAACCTTGCAGTCAAATCCCTCTTTAATCTGGCCAAAACTTACCCTATTGGGGGCCCTTTTGATTCAGTGCAGACCACAAACAGTAAGAGCACAGAAGAAAGCTGATAAGACTGTTCCATCACTTTTTTTAACACAACAAATAAAAAAGCTGAATTTGCTTACCCACATGCCATTACATGACAGTGGAAGAAAAACAGGTTTAGGGATGTCATTGGGTTCCATCTGATATGTGCTTTAAATATGAAAGACCAGCAGCCCTTCCTGTGTAGCTGGGGCTTCTCCCCTTCAAGAAGGACAGCAAGATCACACTTACAGCCTTTGTACTGTGTGCTCAGTTCCCTGCCTTTTACACTGGAGCCATATCACTCCTGTTAAGAAGAGGTATAGCAAAACCCTTCCACATCTGGAGTCCAGCCCAATGTCAGTATGTTGGGTAGCAGTTAGCTTTCTAAGGAATATTAGATTTAAAGTAACTTTGTCTCAATATTCTAACTTGGCAATTATTCATCTCCCATTGTTTCTTCAACAGCTTCTCTGACATTCTCACTGAAATAAATCATAAGCTATTCCACATGTTTGTTCTGTATAGTTGTACTTTTGTTTCACTGCTAGGTTACGGAGCAAGACACCAAGTCCCTACATTAATCCATTTTAAGTTGTTGCTGCTTTACGTAGGGAGTTATAAGATCTAATGTTTACGGCCTCATACGAGTCTCAGTGAAAAGCTTGAGTGCTTTGCTGCATAATGCTAAGGTTCCACAGCTTGCACGAGGTCATGTGGGATTTGCAAGGATAAAAAATACTTCAGTAACTTACATAGAGAAGATTTTTTCTCTTCTTTTGAGATCCTTACAGGAAATAAGAGCTATTTGACAAGAAGAAAGTTTTGACAACATAAAATGCATGATGCTATTTTCACAGGCCTAAACAACGAAATCTCTGAAAACTGCTGCGGGATATTTATTACTATTCATACAGAGCATTCATTTTTTTCCCAGCAAAACTGCCATTTGATCTAAATGAAAAAGATGCTCCTTTCAAGTCAGCAGCAGTTTGCGTCAACAAGAATGTTCATTTTCTGTGCTGATTCAGCTCTATGAATATTGAAGCATGAAAGTAAGATGAGCACGTGCACAGCATAATTGCAGTGCCAACTTTGAAAAATGAAAACTTTTGTTGGCATGCAGTTACTGTCTTTGTTTTCTTCTTTTGCATGAATTCTTTACATTCCTGAATAAACAAAGATAATTTAAACATATGTGGCAAAATAGCATCTTAAAATAGGGGTGTGAAGGGCAGCATAATTAATCACAGTTGCTAAAACACAGGCTGAATTCAGCAGGTGGAACCCCTCCCTGGAGCAAACCAGAGTTCTATCAGTTTTGGTAGGCCAGGGTACATCAGTTGGAGAGCTCTTCAAAAAGGTGTTCAATGGTGACCTACTTTCACCCATCTCTTTAGAGGTGGTTACTTTTCCTTGTTATACCTGTTTTTTGACCCCTCAGGCTGTGTTCAGACTTCACCCTAAGTCTGTGGGAGTTACACTGTTACTGAAAATGACCAAGCTCTTACAGCAGTTTTCAGCAGTACTTAATTTGGCCTATTGTGTTTACTAGAGGACACATCAAAGGACTCCGTGAAGCACTTTCAAGATACGTCTGGTTTCATTACTTTGACATAACTGGTTACTAGTCAGATTTGGACCATTCAGATTCAGTTGCTCCTCCAGTGCTTGATCCAGGATGCAAATGTACTCAACCTTTGAGGAGTCTTGGGTTCAACAAATTATTTGACCAGTGTACTTAATACACTATACAAGTTGCTAACCCAGATAAAATGTTAAGGATTAAAGTTAATAAGGACAGGTAACATATTTTACAGGCTCCCTAGTATAGGCAAGGCTGTTCAGACTTCACAACATGCTGCACTGATTGAAGCGTAAGCTTCCTTGCACGTGGTCTGCTGGATGCTAAGAACAATTTCCATTGTTTAATTACAGGGAAATAGTTAGCCTGAGCTAATCAAGACACTGATGGGGTACCTTATATTGAAGTATTATACAGCCACCTTTTGCCTTGGGAGGTTTCCCTACAGAGATCAGGCAGTGTTTCCAGCGACCCTAGCTAGGTTAGGAGCTCTTTGAACCACATACATCCCAAATAGCCCACAGAAAGGTACACTTCTTGGCTATTCCCTCTTCTGAGGCAGTCCTGCTGGTAAATCCTTCACATATTTGTAGCTAAACAAATATGACACTTCAGCAGAGGGAGCAAGCTGACTCTGTCACTTCACTTTGAAGCTTTTTTCCTTGTAGAACATTCTCTTCCCTCTCCCCCATTTTATATAAAATAATGTTGCTTCCCTGCGGAAATTATTACATAGTCTTGTATATTGCTGCGGTTTAATTGTTTGACACTCTATTGAATTAATTTAAAATAGAGAATTAAGTAAATAAGAAAGTCCACAGAAGTATTTCATGGGTTTTTTGTTTTGTTTGTCTTTGAACTGGCAGGAGTATATGCTGTGCATTTAGACAATAGATTTAACTAGCTAACTATCATGTGGTACTAGCAGTCATTTTACTTTTTGTCCTTTTGAACAACCTCATCTTTAAAGATTTGGCTTATCTTTCCAGTTTTTGGTATGTCCCAGTTAACCAAAAGATGTCCAAGAGCTCGCTTAGACCTCAAGTATTCAGGTAATTACAGGCAAATATATCTCTCAGAAGGAATATTACTCGTATTTGCTGTCATGTTGTAATTTGGGAAATACTGTTGATGACTCTAAATCACCAATACTGAAATTAGCCAGTTATTACACTGTTCATCATTATGGTTAGGGGGATGGATCAGGGCAGTGTTGCTGAAAGAGTGGATCGTGACACATACATGAATCACAGGCAGGTGTTGGCAAGTTGCTGAAAATTGTGCAAATTATAAAGCAAAGGCAACCTAGCTTCTGTGCTCCTGGTGACTTTTGTTCCTCAAGGTCAAGCACGCTTTTCAGCCTTTCAAGAAATATTACATAGATCTATCACTTTTACAAGCAGGTATCAATTCACTTTTATAAAGACAATGAGGGCTGCAACTTTTATTTTTTTTTGCAATTTTCATCTTGAAAAAGAAAACCAACTGAAAAACACTGGCTTAAGGCCAGTGGGATCCAAGATGCTACTCTTCTCAGTAATAGCAATTTAAATCCAAGTTAACCACAAAAAAAAGATAATTTCTTAGCCCTTCCTTCCTATTTGTTGCCTATATTAAATGATTTTATAATCTCAGGTTAGCTTCCGTATTAGAAAAACAAACATTGTTGCAGTTACGCTTGGACGACTCAGGAACTTGGAAACAAATTTATACACTTAGCCTTACATCATTCAAGATATTTAACAGTATCAAATCATACTGGACAGGCAATTGGAGGGACTATGTGTGGCACCCACTTCTACCAAACTCATTTTCTCAATAATTACAACATTTCTACCCCTGGAGCTTTCAAAATAACTCACATAAAAGTGTAAAAAAAAAAAAAATTATAAAAAATAAATTCCTTTTGGTGAAGCAGTTTAAAATGTTCTCAAGCATCTTAATAAATTAACTATGGACATCTATGACAACACTTATTTTCAATAAATGACTAGGATCTTTTACTGGTTTCCAAAAGCACTCTCCTAGCATGTTGATGAATGCCTCTTAATTACCATGTACTTATTTTTAATTTAATTTTCACCTTTCACAGTCATTAGGCTCACATTTCTGGTAAAGTAAGCTTTGTAAGCTTTGAGGTGCTATGTTTATATCCTACTTTTTGTGCTGGTTGGTTTCTCTGGTGATTCAAAGGGAAAAAAGAAACTGATTTCAAGGAAGTATTTCCAGCCCTTCCAGCTGCCTGTACTGGTGTGAAGCACAGAATTTCTGTAAAATTCTGGCAATATCTTGAAAAGTAAAGTGAGGAAGCAACTTACACATCTTCTAGGGAATAGCCAGCTACCTAGGTCTGGAAGTGCGCTGTGCTATAGTTAACCTGCAGTCCAGAGGACAAGGAGTGCCTGAAAAAAATAGAAAATAAACAGCATTACTAAGCTAGGCATTCAAGAGGCTATATTAACCTTGCTTACCTGCTGTAGTGCTATTCCATGTCGTTGCCTTGGAATCAAGATAGCCACTTTTTCCCTGCTTTCCTCTCCATCCATTACATATGTTTGTTTTCTGAAATTCAAGAGGCATGATGTTTTGGGGGTTTGAGTTTGTTCTTTTTTTGCTCCTCTTTATTCTTGTGAGATGACAGAGAAGAACTATGCATTATTGTCAATGCCAGACCTGTCTAACCTTGAGGAGAGACAGGCTCAAAAATCTCCACATCACTGTTGTTATAGAGCAGCCTAGGAAGGAATGACAAACTGCTGTTTTGCTGCAGTGTCAGTAGTGTCATGACACAGGAAGAACTTAAGAGCAGAGTGCAGTCATATTGCAGAGATCATGTACTCTGTCCGCGGCAGAGGAAGCTGGTAGTTATTCTGTGCTATAATTAGCCCCTGCCAATGAATGCATATTGCATCACAGGACTTAGTCTTGTGGCATTCTCACCTTTGCCTTCCAAAACGAAGGAGACAGCTTCCAGCGACAGCTATTACACCAAGGGATTAAAGTACTAAGGGAACAAATATACCCTTAGTTGCCTGGTCAAGGATATACAATCATACTGACAGCAAAGATCAATGCAGTTTAAAATGGAATGGTGGGTGGTCCTCTGCTGAGAATATATTGACATATAAATAGCTTCTTTCCCCTGGAATTCCCATCATAAGAGAGTGGCTTTACTTCATGTATGTTCATTTAGCAGCGTGTACTTCCTAGATTATGTCAGCTTTGTCCTCCATGGATCCTTTATTGTAGGGGAGGATGTATCTGTTTTCCACCACTGTGGCTTCCTCCCAGGGGACAATCTGGTGATTTTGCAGCCTGCTTTATTGCAACAAACCAGGCAGAACCTGACACAAATCAGTAATGTATCTGGTCTTCTATGAACACATTAGTGAATCCTAAGGATATTTGTTCTGATTTGAGTAAAACTGTTGTGAATTAGCAACTCCCTAGAAGCCAGTTCCAAATCTGTGCAAGTCTGTATGTGACCAGTGATCAGATCTGTCTGGATCCTAATAAGCAGTACATGTCCGAGAGATTTATGTTAGTTATAAGGAAAAAAGCCTTTACTGTGAGGGTGGTGAGGCGCTGGAACTGGCTGCCCAAGGATGGTGTGAATGCCCCATCCCTGGCAGTGTTCAAGGACAGGCTGACAGCCTTGATACCTAGTGTGTGATGCCACACCCATGGCAGGGGGGTTGGAACTAAGTGATCTTAAGGTCTTTTCCAACCCTAACCATCCTATGATTCTAAAAGACTGGATGATTTATGCAGTGGGTCAAAATTTAAAACTCACTGCAATATTGCATTTACTGTGTGCTTTCTTGAGCATCATTGCTGTTAGTTGACTGATGTTACTTACAATAGCTTCATGTCATATAATTTGTTACTTTCTATGCTTTAAATAAAGGCAGTTGAAATCAGCAACTGAGTGTAACCAAGTGAATATTCACAGTTTGTGATATTTCTGTAAATATAGTAGCTGTAGAAACCACTACTGTGGACCATTGCATAAAAAGACAGTTCAAGACTGGAAAAAACATACCATGTAAGTATAAAGTAACTGAATTTTATCTGGGGATATCTCAGAATTTAGCACTGAATACACCTGCTCTTTCATGAGTTGGGAAGTTCCTCAACTTTGTTTCATACACAACTTGTGTAACATTTCCCACTTCCTGGCAGTAGTAGTCAGAAAAAATAAGGAAAACCTACTGTTTACAGTTAAAGTTAAACCTATTGCTGAGAGATCAAAGCATGGTATTTTTCTTGAATAAATAAAACCTGTGTCTACTGCTCTGTTCTGTCATGCACAAAGTTGCCATGTCGGAACTTGATCCAATTCTTAGAAATGTTGCTGTTTTGCTTTACATTCCTGTTTTCAGTGTTTTCCCCAGATTAATTTACTACAATCTGTGACAATAAATAGCATTCTAAGACACAGGGAATTCAACAATTATACATGGTATTAGTAGGACACTGCAGTTACTTAAGTAATTACCATAGCACCTGCTTTCAAAATGTAACAGTTACATTCTAAAATTCTGGACATTTGTTAGATTAGAGGGTAATATCATGGAGTCACAGTGGTTTTGGTTGAAAGGGACCTTAAAGATCATCTAGTTCCAACACTCAAATTTCATATTACAAAATTAGTAGTAATTTTGTAATATGAAAATTATGCTATACAAAATGACCCTATTAATTCTATTATTAGTGTGATTTGTTTCCTTTACTAATTCTTCTCTTAAATACTTTGCCCACCACAGAACACTAGGTGTTTTCAATAAACACCAGCAGAAGTCACCTAAGGTGCCAGGTCTGAGAGTTAAGTGAAAGCATGACAATCTCCACTTTCTTCCAAAGCCAGTTAAGCTTCTGGATGTAAAAATAAGAAATGAAACCTTAACCTTCATGTAATGCAATTGCAATTTGCTTAAGCATGAAAGAGAGGAAAGTAACCTTACATACAGTCTTAAGGTTTATGTTTTTAAGCCAGACTCCTTATTTTTTGAGATTCAATTATTTTACAGCTGGATGTTGAAAGTGCTGCATAACTAACTGATGGAGCTGGAGCTACTGCATGACATGAATCACACACAGTTCCCACAGCCCTTCTGGGGTGCAATGATTTTGTTTACTTTTGGGGAACTGGAAGAGAGGGAGATCTTTGCATACAGCAGGGACAGCAGCAAATCAAAGCCCATTGTGAAATGAATCAAATACAAATGGAGAGAGCTAGCTTCTTCCTAGACAGAAGCTTGTGTTTGCTGATTACACAAGCCAGCCTCTGGTGACAGGATAGTTTTAGTTGACAACAGTACTTTTTGCCTGCTGCAGAGATTATTCCAGGCATTCAGCATGGAAAGTGGCAGTGCCAATTCCAAGAAAATGGTTTTAAGTATATGAGATGTCCTGTTGATAGAAAACCTCATTACCAGGAAAGAGTGCTGAGCAAATTATTATGCTATTTAGGCTTGCTTTAGAGACGGAAAGACTGTACATCTGTTACCTCAGAACCTTTGATCTTTTATCTTTACTGGGTATACCTGGTAAAATAAAATAAATGTAATTTATAAATGTTCTTTTCCTTTGCAAAATGTCAGTGTTCCAGACAAAGCAGTATTATCTCATAAGGAAGAAGTTCTTTACTGTAAGGGTAGTGAGGCACTGGAATGGGTTGCCCAAGGAAGCTGTGAATGCTCCATCCCTGGCGGTGTTCAAGACCAGGTTGGACAGAGCCTTGGGTGACCTGGTTTAGTGTGAGGTGTCCCTCCCCATGGCAGGGAGGTTGGAACTAGATGATCTTAAGGTCCTTTCCAACCCTAACTATTCTATGATTCTATGATTTTACAGCTGAATTAAAGGCACAGGGAAATCAAGCAATTTTTGAAGGGTAACAAGGAGGAACATGACCACCTTCTTTTCACTTATGCTCAATCTTCTGGACCAGTGTCAGCCATTCCTCTGCAAGCTGGACCAGTTCAAATGTGTTATAGTGACATGAATTTATTTTGCAAAGCGTGATCTGTATCTGCACCACAAGCTTTTCTACCATTCTTGTCAAAGCATGTATAATAGTAAGGCAATAGGGCTGGTTCTCTTTTGGCCTGTGCTTTAGGAATTCCATGCAAAAGACCCGAGCTAGCACTATGCAGATCTGTAGATCTCCACGTGTGGACTCCATGCTCCATCTCATCTGGAGCATTTCTTGCTAGATGAAAAATCTCAGTGAGAGAGGATACTTACTGCTGAAAGTAATAATCTTATTCCAGTACTGGTGACCTAGGTTTTGTTCAAGTATTGATGCTTGGGGGTTTTGTGCTGTTATTTTTATTACAATGACTTCTGTATATCCTACACAATACCAGAGTTTCAGTTGACAAATTTAGTATGAAACAGAGGCAAACTCTACTTTTTAACAGTTTCCAAACTGAATCTAAATATGCAAGAATGAATTGTTGCATAATACTCTCCCCCCCAAAAAAAACATAGAAAACTTTCCAGATACCAAACAGTAATGAGATTTGAGGCAAAGTTGAAAAGGATGCTGATAAAATTCTGAAGAAGCAATCTGCCTATGGAGTAAGAATGCCCAAAATGCATGTAACAGGAGGAAGATGTCACACCTAACCTAGTAAACCTCCTGATGTTGACTGATCTGACCACATAACGTGGTCCCTGAAGATGGGACTACTGTGTAAAACCCTGTTCTTTTCTGCAGGATTGAGCAAGCCTGCAGCTTACATTTTCCCCCTTAAGTGAAACAGGAAGTCTGCAGCCAAGTTGGAGAGTGAACACACATCTGTGCTCCAGTTGAAACTGTTTTTCTAAAGACCATCTTTTGCCTCCCCTAAAGTTAAGAATCTCATTCAGGCTTCATTTTCTTTATAGTTTTTCCATTATTTATGACTTCAGCCTTTCATATATCAAAACCATTCATGACTCATGTCAACTGACACCTATGCAGACAGGCGAGGCACAGTGAGAACGGCTCCTCTCTGCAACATATGCAGATTGCCTAGCAGTGTGCTGAGTGGAGCACTGATCAAAGGCAGCACAGTTGGGCTCAGGAGCTTCAGTGATATGTCAGCTGTGCTCCAGTATCATGACTAGCATCCAAAGAAGGCTGAAACAGCAGAAGAAAGGGAGGAGGTGGCAAGGACAGAGGCTCTCAACTTCAGTGTGAAGTTGTTTGATTCAGAGCTGGAGGATATACCTTATGTATCTTCAGCCATATATATTCTTCCCTCAGAAAGTTTCACAAACAAGATTACATCATGACATCTGACTTGTAATCTTTCCAGACTGATTATTCTGCATTTTGCGCACTTTGCTCTTTCATTATCTTGTCTAATAGCTGGGCATTTGCCTACACCAGAAGGAATCATCTTTGGACATCAGACATAGTCATTACAAGGATAAACTTAGGTGAGGTAGGGAGCTAAGATACTCTGAGATCACAGGAATATTCTTGCTAGATAAATAAGATGATTCATCAGGAAATGTTAACGAAGAGTCACACTATTATTCCAGCAAGAAGCACAAAGAAGGTGGATTTGTTTGTCTCAAACCTAGCTTTCAGTAATTGGAGTTTTTGCCTTGGTTCTTTATGGCGATTTTAACTTTTGGTTAAGATTGTCCTGCATCAGTCATTAAAGCAAACCAGTAAAATCTAGCACTGCATTTATCCTAGTCAATACAAGGCAAACATGGGTGTGAGTAGATTCACCCAAAGACAAAACAGTGGGTTCATCTGACTTAGTAAATACCTATGTTACTCTTTCATTGCTTTGCTGAACCCTATTAACTTATCCCCAAACTTCTTAATTCTGGGATGGCAAGGAAAGTGCACAGTTGATACATGCAGATATGGCACAGTTTCCATACACCGAAGGACAGCTGTGCTCCTGTCAAAATCACATAAGGAAGGAAATGTGTCTTCTAGAAGGACTACACTACTTCAGCTTTCCTGAAGATAGTTATGCTCTTTACTATATGCTATTAACACTTGATGGATGGTAATCTAGCACAGTAGGAATCTTGAACCAAATGGTGTTGTACTCGTGACCAAAGGACTAATGCAAGAGTCTTCAAGTCTGGCTGGATTGTCTAAATAGACCTGGAATGACTACATATTTCCTATTTTTTTCTCCTGGCTACACAAGCAATTTTATTTGCCAAAATAACTAGTCTCCTTGACATGAAATTCAATAAAACTAAATAAAGTGCTCAGAGATAGAGCTTGTTCTGCACAAACTACTGCCAATCATGAGGCAGATGGGCTTCGTTGTGTAATATTAATCCTCTCAGTACTCACATTATCCCACCTCAAAAGAGTTATGATACCATATGAAAAACACCATCCACATGAAGAAAAACTTTCAGTCCTTTACTTCAATGTTTTTAAGCCCGTCGACATGAAACACAACTTTAACACAACAGGATGACGACACGTTACATATAGCCTATAAAACTTAAGCCACGCGTTATTAAAACCGCACTCCCTCACCTCCCTAGCTGTACCTTCAAGTGGGGCCAAGCCGGACAGCACCACACACCCGCAGGCAGGGTGCTGCTCCCTTCCCCTCAGAGAGGCACCTCACTCCCGGAGGCGCCACGATAGCTCCTAATGCTCCCGATTCGATCCGATCCGATCCGATCCGATCCCGCCCTACCGCGGCCCTGCAGCCGCCGACCGGGCTCCGTAGCAACCGCCACCGCCTCCTTCCGGCTGTGACGCTCTCCCCACACAATACCCGCCGGAAATACCGCCCCCACTTAGGGGAACCGGCCGTACGTACCTCCGGCGTCGCCCCGCCCAGCGGCGCATGCGCGGAGGGAGCATCGTGGTAGTGCTCGCCGGCCTCCGCGGTGGGGGTAGTTGTGGCGTGATATTCCCTGAGCCGAGACCGCCGCTATGGTGCTGGAGAGCTTAGCCCGCATCGTCAAGGTGCAGCTGCCTGCGTACCTCAAGCGCCTGCCGCTACCAGAGAGCGTCGGCGGCTTCATCCGCCTCACAGGTAGGGTGGGGGAAGCGGCGGGGCCCGGACCCCCTTCCCGCTCCTGTGGCCCCGCTGGTGGTGTGGGCAGCACGGTGGGGCCGGGTTGGGCGGCGCGGTTCATGCCCGGCGCCTGGCGTCTACCTGGGTGCCGGCACATGCCCTGGGGCTGTCCCGTGGCGGGCTGCGATTTCCACTTCTGGCTCCGGGCATTGCTCGCTTTCTCCCGACCGTGCTGAACTGTTAATCTGTTACAGAAAGGGGGAGCCTAAACGTTAAACTGTTTGAGCAGGAAAACTATCCGTAAGGACGTTTAAGATATCTTAAGAGATAGATCATAACTGCCAGAGTAAAATGTAGCGGTAGAGTAAAACGTACCAGGCTCCTCGGCCCAAGCTTCTTTGCACTGTACTTAAAATTCTTCTCTGTGCAAGTACCAGCAAGTCTGAGGCTGTGCATGCAAAGAAAATGGGATTTTAGCTGAAGCCCTAAACCGCTGCCTTTTCATTTGCTTAAAAGGCTACAGAGCTCGTCTGTGCTGATAGAAAAACCAAACAAACCTGTTTCTGGGACCTGTTACATACACAATGTTGCAGGGACTTATGTAATAACTTTTATAAGTATATTCAGGGTAAGGGAGTGAAAATAGTTATTGATCATAACCCTGTCACGCAGTGAAAGAACTATTTCACACAATCACTACTATCACACAAGGAAGAACTACTATGAGGGTGGTGAGACACTGGCACAGGTTGCCCAAAGAAGCTGTGGCTGCCCCATCCCTGGCAGTGTTCAAGGCCGGGTTGGGCTGGGCTTTCAGCAGCCTGTTCTAGTGGAAGGTGTCCCTGCCCATGGCAGTGGGAGGCTTGGGACTAGGTGAGCTTTAAGGTCCTTCTGATCCAAAATGTTCTATAATTCTATGAAATACTAGCAAATTCTTTATGTGTTCAGTGCTTTGCATATTGGAGCTATCTGAGCCCAGGCTTATCTGTGATAATACAGGCAGAACCTCATGTAGTGACAAATGGAAAATTAGTTGGATGATAATAAACAAGAGGAATGTTCTAACAGAAACTCTCAGGAAACAGAAGAAGTCTTCAAAGTGCAGAATCAACTTTAGTTGTTTATCTTGCAGCAATAAGATATATGACTTTAATAGTGCTGGAAAGCGATTCAATGTAGAACAGGCACAATTTATTTAAAACCAGGTTTGGGTACTTTTCCAGCATGTTCATGCTGCTTGTAAACTTAAAGTCTCATTATCTTTCCCATGACAAAGAGACCTGATTTAAATGAACCATTCTTCTTTTCCTACAACTACTCTCTCATCAGAGCATGCTGTTAATTAGATTTACCAAATATAGTAAAATAAATACAAAATTGAGCTGCTACAAAGCTGGGATACAGTAAGCTGCAGAACGATGGAGCTTCTCATATTCCTAGCATTTGACAGTTTCCCACTTAAGTCATTGCCCTTTTAACCACATGTCATGTTATTTATCCCATTGACAGATACTTTGAATTTGGAGGGAGGGCAAGAGACAAAACTGAAACCTTAAGCGGAGACCAAACATATGAAATGTCAGTCCCAAAAATATTAAACCAGGGCAAAAGAAGGAAACAAGTCAGAAATTGCTTTGAAACCTAGTGGATTTAAGGAGCACACCTGTAAAAAAAAAGAATAAAAAATCCACTGCCTCTAGTTTTAAGTGGTTTCTTTGACTGGTGTTGTGCTAAACACTCTGAAAATTGAAAAGAGATGTCTCTATGGCTTTGTATTTTTAATTATATAACACTTTACACTTTTTAATTTTTTTTCAGTAGTCAGACTAGGCTAGTATCTGCTGTCATGCTTATATATTTTCCTCTTAGGGTGGATATGAATGAAAATGGAGGAAAAAACAGCAAAACTGTACAATGTGCTTAAAGTTATAGCATAGGGTAAGTGCAACATGGTGAGGCTTTTCAAAAAGGAATCACAGGATGCCATATCCTAGGCGCCTAAATAAATAAGTGATTCTCTCTTAGCGCTTAAGGTATTGAAAGTCATTGAAACCCCATTGCTTATTGGAAGAGTCTTGTGCTTACCGGCACTCAGAGCTGCTATCAGTCTAAAGTTTGATCTGAGAAAACCAGATTGCTTTAGCAAGTGTTGATTCTTCTGTATTGTGGTCTGGTTTGTCCTGTCCTAAGTCATAAGCCTTTAAGAACAGGGGATTCCCAGTTCTGGGAGTTACTCTGCAGCAGCAACTTACAGGATCATATCTATTGAATTACCAATACTGCAGACCATTAGACAGTAGAGAAGACTAGATTAATATTCTCTTTTGTGTTTACTACTGCAAATTACAGAGGGGCATATTCTTTGGCAAATGGCATTTCAAACATGTCATGCATTTTTCTTCTTTTTGGAAAGTGAGAAATAATACTGATTTTAAAACATTTAAGGTGCATCAGTATTTGTCCTTTGATGGCATCTACTGAGCTTAGGGACCAGCACCATAAAACACTTGCTAGCATAGACCTTGTTTGCAAAAGCAGGCCAGAACCCAAATCTGGAGTATCACAGTCCTTTGCTTGTTAGCTCTTTTATTGCTTCTGTAGACCTTCATTAGCTTCCCAGCTGATGCCACTTCGTGTAGTGCATCAGCTGTAGAAACAACAGACCAAAAGTGCAGGGAGAATCCTTTCATGTAGGATTTTGTATAATGTGCTGATAAAAATCTTGAAACACCTATTGTCTGTTGTAATTGCAACAAATCAGAATAGAAGATTGCCTGCTTGGAGAGAGGGAGACTGTTAACATTCAGTGCAAAACTCTTGAAGGGAAAAGCAATGAGAGAGGAAGGAAAGAATGTTTGACATTGGTTTTGAAAGTAGATATCTAAATTGTAACCCTGCTGCTGCTCAGAAGCCTCTTTCAGTTTCTTGTCATAGCTGCTTTACGCTTCCATTCTCAAGTTCACTGAAATGAACAGTGTTGTCTCATGCTGGTGTTGCTTTTTATCCTGGTACATGTCATTAAAACAGCATAGACGTTCACCTTAAACTAGTATGTGGTCGTAATTTCAAGGTTTATGTAAGAATCTTGGTGTTGTGCCTCTTTCCATAACCATGACACAGTCGTGTGTGGGCTGTCTTACATGTGGCCTACATGTTAAGGGGGACTTTAATGTAACAAGCTGCCAGGCAAGAAGAGGACAGTTTTGTAGATCATCTTTTACCGTACTGAGGGAAAGAAGGGCGAAACCATGATAACAGTCTTCAGAACCCATTTGAATCACGAAATTTTCATTTGCAGAGTGGCTTGCTAACTTACCCATAGTTTTGGCTTTCTATTTATTTAGTGTGCTGTCGCAAAAAGGACCTCTCTACCTTCATAAGCTAATAGGCATAGTAAAGTGGTGTGTGGAACCCTTTGTGTTTAGTTCCGTGTAGCAATGAGAACACCCTTAAGAGACCCAAGCGAACAAAAGAAAACAGTTATTATTAGTTCTGAAAATAATATAATTGAGTAAGTAAGGAATTTCATCAGCTTCGAGAACATACAGTCACAGTTCTATCTTCATTTTGGCTGGTAGCTAATACTTGTTAAAAGGTTGGCTTGCAGTTGAGCTGTTAACTGTAAAAAGCTGCTTTTAGGTCTACATTTTGTGGTCATTTCCACAGGAATTAGCTACAATTTAAATCAGAGTGAAAGATACCAAAGGAGTAGTTGGTGAAAGACAAGCAGGGACCACTTGATTTTATTTGACTCCCAGTGGCTGGCCAGTCCCTTTCTGTTCACAGTGTATGTGTTTATTTTTTTGGACTTGCTGCTGTTGGACTAAAATTAAGAAAACCTCTCCTGGAAAATGTAAATTACCTATGGTCTGTGGCTTCAGCTTCTTGGAATTGTTCTAGTGATGTTCCTGACACTGTCTAGGACTTAACCTTGGGACTAGTGTCTGCCTAACAGAAGTCAAGTTTCAAGACTAACCTCTTCTATACCCTGCTCTCCATTTCTGGTTCCAAAGACTGCGTCTTCCCACCCAGCAGAACTGATAAGGAATCTCCAGAATCACTGTAATTGCTGAATTCTGAGTTATCAGCTGTGAAAATAAACAGTCT
>WYDI02023516.1:25207-52851 GCA_009867235.2 Psittacus erithacus | reverse complement strand
AGCAGAACTGATAAGGAATCTCCAGAATCACTGTAATTGCTGAATTCTGAGTTATCAGCTGTGAAAATAAACAGTCTTTTGAATTGCCTTACATCTGCTTCAGAAAGGTATGAATGGCTTCAAAAACAGAGCAGCTTACAGTTGTTGAAAGATGTCACTGCATTAGTTTGAGTGAAGCTTTTCTCCCCATCCCTATCTACCCAGTCCAAAGATCTGTGACTTTTTAACTCTGTAGCAGTGTCTTGTCTCTTGTGCCCTAGAAGCACAGTCACGTTGATTTTTCAATAACAAGTATGAGCTTCTGTCAGTCTTGGCAATAACAAGTCAATTTAAGTTTAGTGCACACATTGGTATAATTGGAGGCTTTCCAGAGACTCCTACATTAGAAACATGTAAAGAAATTATTGGCTAGTAAGGAAAAACTAATTTTCAACAGTTGGCATAATACAAATATTAAATAGTAACATCCTTGTATTTCTTATTCCTGTTTGTTTCTAATACCCTTTCTAAGAGGTGACAGCTATCATATTCCTGTTTCATTTGGATGAACGCAGCTGGTTATGAGCCTCTCATAGACATGACTACTGTTCTGATTTTGATGTTGTATCAGTGAGTTTCAAGCTGTATTGAGATGCCACTTGCTGCTTAGTTGCTGGTCTCTGTTAATGATGCTTAATTGTGATGTGAGATGTTTCCTTTTTGTGTGTCAGTTTTAGCCTAGTTGTATTCGTCACACACTTGGTAAGTGCCCTGCTTCTGGTTATGCTCTGCCTGTTAGAGTGTCTGTTCTGTCTTTGGAGTTCAGAGTAGCTTTTTAGAAACCCACCTCTTTGCCAGCAGTCAAGTTAGGTACTCAATTTGGAAATTTTTCTTCCGTAACCAAGTGTTTTTCCTCCTCTAAAGTAAGTTCCAAGTCAATCCTTCACATAAGGTCAGAAAGCGCATTTGGATTCCTGTTGACATGGTCTTCTAGAACAGTAATGATAGAAGAGACAAACAGGCACTACTGTCCAGGAAACTCAGTACTTTGTGTAACTGAAAATGTTTAAGCATCTCAGTGTTAATTGTGTAATTACTTAGGGCTTACAGCTTGTTGGAAGAACTGAGGAAAGAGAGGAGGATTAGTCTATTGCAATAACTCTTAACAAATTTCGTCAACTGTTGTGCATAGGGACCACTGTAAGTGCAGGTATGGAAAGATTACTGAAAGTTCTTGCAGTGCCTTTATAATTTATACAGTTGTGGTGCATTGTATCCAGTGTATTCTCCACAAATTTAGAAAAATGCTCTCTCCTTCAGTGCACTATGGTACGTAAATTACACTGGAGTGTTGTCACAACATGTTTTGCTGGAAAAGTGGATCCACCTTCAATATATGTAGATCTTAAGTGAGGTGGTGATGAATTAAGATGTCCAGTAAGTCTTCTCACCAGTATGTCTGGAAGATTTATAATGATGTAGCAAGGCAGCTAAATCTGCAGAGGATACTTGGAACGTCTTACCTGTTCTTTTAAGAAGTCCCTCATCTTGGCAGAAAGCAACTTTCTGTGGCTTGACTTACCTGATCCCAGGACATTTTCTCTGTGTATGGTAGAAATTGGTTGCAGATCCCTGAGCAAACAGAGCTCTGAAAAATAAAACCTGAAAGACAGGTGAAGGTTTTGCTAGTGTTTATTGAGTAATCTCTATAATTTCTACCAAAAATTTAAAAAACAAACCTTGGAACAAATAAAATGAGGAAAGCTTCAAGAAGCTGAAAATCTAAGAAAAACAAAAAATATCAAACCCCTCCAATTGAAAATTGAATTATAAAATATGCTGAATATTCTTCATGCACAGAATGTTAAGATAGTGACATTTAATGTACTTACTGCATGTGATTGTGACCAGTTTGCCAGTACACAGTGCTGGTTTACGCTGGGTGAGCAGAACCCCTGTAATTTTAGGGCTCATCATTTCAGTATGCCTTTTATTTGTTTTCAATTTATTTGTTTCCATTGAGTCATCTTCTACAGTGTTAAACTTAAGATGGAATTCTAGGAGTCGGCTTTTTACCTTGGCTACAGTAACGCTCAGGTTTTCACCTGGGTCTGTTTTTCTTCAGACTTACCCACAGTCTGGTTTGCCCTCAGAGCCTTGCTGACTGAGCAGTTCCATTCCCTACCCCAAGCCTCAGTCATCTGGGAGTAGCTGATGCTGCACCGTACTGAAGTGGTGTCAAGAGCCAGTCTAAGTTCCACCTGTCTTTAGTTGCAGAATGGCTGCGGTTATTGCCTTTCCTTGGCGTGCTGGCCTTGCTTGGCTACCTTGCTATTCGCCCGTTCTTCCCCAAGAAGAAACAGCAGAAGGACAGCTTGATTAACCTGAAGATCCAGAAGGAAAATCCAAAAGTAGTGAATGAAATAAACATTGAAGATCTGTGCCTCACTAAAGCTTACTGCAGGTGTTGGCGTTCTAAGACGGTAAGACACGTTGTGCTACTGTAGCATTAGAGATTGAAACTTGGATATTCCTCAGTGCTGCAGTGGTGAATTGGAGTTTTGAGAATGACACAATTATTTTTTCTTTACTGTAAACCTATCTACATGCAGAAAGAAACTGTAGAGACTTGTAAGAAACACAGTAGGGTTTTTGTAGAAACGCTTACAGTGACCACCTGTGAGTAGATTGAAACCAAACAACCCTTATTTAATGTCTGGAAATACTCTGCAACTAATCAGAAGATAACTATTTTGTAAAAACAGTCCACAGAAAGTTGTTCATAGTAGAATGAAAGTAAGGCTGGACCTGTGTTGGTGAGGGAGAGCATAACCCCATCTGGTCCAGAGATGCCGGTAGGTGACTGGTTGGGGTAGTCCGTATCCCCCAAATCAACTAGATGTACATGAACATTTTTCATTTAGCCTCCGGTTCTTTTCAATGTGCTGACCTGCACATACCTGCACCCTGGTTTTGTCCTCTCTGGACTGAATGCTTTCTTTTTTTAACAAAAAATCTGCCCTGGGCCTAAGAAACCGTCTCAACTATTCTTGCTTCAGACTAATCACTACTGAAGTAACTTCAGCAAAGTTACTTCAGCTTTCCTTAAACCAGTATCTTCTGGTTGCAAATGATTAAATCTATAAAGAGCACTTTTACTAGTTCCACAATAAACCTTAAGCCATTTGTGACTGTGATGGCTGCTTTGCTTGCTGTCCTTGCATGCAAAAAGGCTTTGTCCCTAACTTTGTGTCTATGAACAGCTATTTTAGGACCTCACAAACTTAGTTACCTGTTAGCAGTATAATGTATCCTGTGTCTTAGGAGATAGGGAATTTGATATTGAAACAGGATGTAGTAGTAGGAACTAGTGACATTGTCAAAGTGCTCTTGGCATAGGAAGAAGTATAAAAATCCCCATGCAATTGTTGTGCAGTTATGCTAATTCCTCATGTATGTTTTCTTCCAGTTCCCTGTCTGTGATGGCTCCCACAACAAGCACAATGAATTATCAGGAGATAATGTAGGTCCACTAATACTCAAGAAGAAAGAAGTATAGCAGATGCTTAATCCACTAGATAATGACTGATTAAAAAGTCTTTTTATACCATTGCAGTTGCAAGGGACAGTGTTTTATTATGTGATTGGTATGATTTAGTCTAATGATTGCTGTAGATTTCTTTTTGGAATAAACTGTATTTAGACAGTGCTAAGTCTGTCACTGGTTTGATACTTTATTCTGAGAAGAATTATGTCTGCTTTGTAAAACTGTAAAGTAACTATGCCTGTAAATAAAATTACTTCCTACAATTAAGCCTTTTTTATATGAATATATAATTCTAAAACTGTTGCTATTTCCAAGTACTGTTGATTTTGTTCTGCTGGGAAACCATGTTTTGTTCTGCTTTTCAGGAACAGATTTCAGTGCACTTACGTTTGGGAGGGAAAAAAATACTAAATTCCTCCTTTGTGAATAGACGTTCAGTCAGACAGCATAGCGCTGTTAACTTACGCTAGGTGAAGGTCTGGTCTGTGCAGTGCTAAAGTGGGCACTTTGTTAATCTGATGCAAAGCAGCCTACCTCAGACAAACACACACCCTCACCCCCAGGTGGTGAGCCTCATACAGGCTACCAGGTGGAGTGCTGCAGTTCCAGCCCACGTAAACTGAACTATTCAGTAGGTCAGCCACTAATGTTATCTGTTTATGTTGGGCACCTGAGTTGATCGTTCATGAGTCACTGTAAGGAAACCCAGATTTGCTTCTTGCAAGTTCATTTGCAGTGTAGCTACTACTTTTTGTAGTGGAGAATTTCATGGGAGAATTTGCTAAATAACAACCAATTCTTGTTACCTATTCAGAAAGATTATTTGGGCAAGTCAGAACTTTTGCTGTGGTGTGGCTTAATTTCAGATGCAGCTAAATAATTGCTGGTTATCTACCTGCTAGATTCATTCTTCTAAAGTGCTTTATTTGCTGATGAAAGACTGTATCCATCAGTTTAAAAATAAAAATTTGCTCCATGCTACAATTTTAGTCAGTTGTACTAAGGCACATTTCAACTGTTTCTTAACAGCATGTCATTTGACCTATTGTTAGGCAGGTGGGAAGCCCCAGAGTAGTGTGCCATTGCCAAAGCTGGTCACCACAGAGCTGAAACAAAGTAAGTCAGGAAGCAGTACTCACATGATGGCTCACACAGCAGCAGTAGAACTAAGGTAAATTGTTCCTCCTGCATTTGTAGTAATTGTAGTTCTAGGTAGAAGAAGTTTGCAGCAACGGATGGCAGATTAGGATGTGATTGTATGTTAAGTGTCTGCTTTTGCAAAGCATGTAATAGAACCACAGTAACATCTTCAAATGCTTGGTGGTCTTGCATGTAATGGATGAGCAAACCATAAACTTTGTATTAGAATATAACATTTGTAATAGAGGAAAATCTATAATGGTGCCAAGTGTCTTACAGTCAGTCTTCATTTAAAAATTGAGTATATTGAACACCAAGTACCAGTTCTTGGGTTTGGAGAAGAAATCACTGTGAAATGCAAAGTCCTGGGTTTAGATGTTTTGTTTTGTTTTTTCTCCAGGCTTTAAAATCCACAGCCTATTGTAATAGGCTGTTACACACAAGTTTGTATGTGCTTCCAGCTTTTATCAGGATACTTTTGCATTCAGATAGTTTGATTTCTTCCAAAGTCTGAGAAGTAAACTACATAATCAGTCCTGTTCTCACTTCCGTTGCTCTACTCAGACAAACCCTGTTAGAGTAATCAATACGGCAAAATTGGTTTTGTTTCTCCCACAAAGGTCCTCTAAAAGGTGAAAGACAGTGTAAGGTTTAACCTCTTGACTCCATCTCTAGCATGGTTTGATAATGTAATTAACTTCTTGCTTGCCGTTAGATGAGCTTGCTGCTAAACTGTCTACAGCTGCGGCTATGGAACAAGCAGGGGTATTTAGTTTTGCTTATGCCTGGAGGGGAATGGAACACATTTGTAGTGTTGCAATAGCAGCATTCAGTCACAGTTCCTTTGTAGGAAGGACATTTTAGTAATTTCTACAAGATAATAAAGTGAAGGTCACAAGTAAAGATAAATGACTACTTCCTCACATTTCAGAATCAGTCAAGGTACTACTGGCTCTCGTGGCTGCAGAATTTTCTGTAGAAAATTTCGAAAGAATTTACTAATAGTTTCAAGTTATCTACCTAAAGTCTATGGGGATAGATAGCTAAGAACTGAAGTGTGTGCGGAGCCCTGTATCTCCCCAGTGACTGAGAGAGTTGAACCAGTTACCAGCTGGGATGTGCTTGGTCATGTCTTGCCACTGGATGACTTTTCTAATCTGATTTGAAAGCTCCACACAAAGGGATAAATTTTCCCTGAATGCTAATTAAGGCCAGCCCTGAGGCAGTAGACCAGGTCTTGATGCACAATCCCGGGAAGCTGAACTTGGCATGTCATGACATGCCGTTTTACAAGAATAGTGATGTTTTGATGATGAATTTGAACAATACTTATAATAGACTACAAATAAAGTTGTACGCCAAATACATTTAGGGAAAGGTGTCTGACTTGTGGCAACTACTAGACAAAGTAAATGTAATTGAAGGGTGGCTGGCACAAAATTTGATCTCTTGCACTCCATTTATTTAAAACCCAAAATGCAGAAACTGTATCATTCATGGTTTTGTGGCTGTACTGCGCCATAAACGTTTCACAGTTAAGTTTAGATTTCAGTCTAAATTCCCTAAAACACCAGTTTGGCTGAAAAAGAGGAAGTAATGATGATAATTACATTATCACTGCATCCCCCAGCTTGTGAGACTCCCTGCTTGCAGATGGCCAATTTCTGTTTTGTCCCACATGCTATGTGGTGTAACTGCCTGCTGCTGGCTGCCAGGAATGCTCTGTGCCATCAGACCCTTCTGCTGCAGAGGTTCTTGTGAACCTTCTGGAGCTGCACACACCCTGTGCTCAGTGCTCTCCCACATTATGTCAATGATTATGTCTGCGTGACAGTGGAACTTCTCTGGTTATAGTTTATTACACATTATGCTCTAATTTTATTTCCTGCAAATAAGGGACTGGCATGGCGTAAAGATTTTACTGGCTTGAATCATGCATTATTCATGAATTATTTTGTGGCATTTTGTTAAAAGAGAAATGGTCTTAAACGTCATGACTTCACCCACACAATGTCTGATAGCAAGTGAAATTGTATGTCTCTAAGGTAGCTGCTGTTTAAAATCAGCTGGAATTGTCATCATAGTTATTTAAAAAAACTCCCATCTCAAGATCATTTCTTTTCATGACAAGATGCAGGTGTTTTATTCCTTTCTGGAAGGTAAGGAGGGGAGCATTACAAAGCATTAATGCTTTTCATTTTAGATCTGCAGGTCTGGGTAATAGCTTCAACCTGATTCTTTTTAAAGATTTAGTAAAAGCTGGGGGAAAGGAGTCTTGTGAGAAACATCCACACACGATGGCAAGGCAATGAAAATAGATTCAATTTTGTTTAGATTAGAGATGATCATGGGGCTTTTCATTGGTATAGCTATTCAAGCACTCAGAATGGCGGGAGTAAGCAAATGAATAAATTGAGAGCGCGGTAAGGTGAAGGAAGCACAATAAATCCAGTTTATGAGATGCTGTTATGATGGTGGGCAAGTATTAGAGGCTATCACCTGTTTGTCAGAGGTTTGCTCGCATGCTAAAAGCGTGTTTAAATTTAAAGGGCTGTAATCCTTACACGTCACACTCCTGCTATTGAAAAGACTCCAAATTTGGCATAGTGATCCCTCTCTGCAGGAAGAGGCTCCTTTTTATAAAACTTTATGGAAAAGTGAACTACATAAAGCTTTTACTCCTATAAGTTGTACTCAAGTAAAATTATTTTATACACAGTCACTGATGAACTGAACAACATATTACCTTATCAGTTAGGTTTACAGACATTATGATTTCAAATAAACTCCTATTTAAACCACCCCTATTTAAGAAACAGGGCGCCCCTGTTAGCCATGTAAAGTAGGCAGAACAGGCACAGAAGTCAGTGGCTGATAAAATAACCACCCAGCACAGCACCCTGACCACTCATCAGTGCATAGTTTGAAAGCATCTTCCTTTCTGGTCAGGGGGACAAACATGAACTGAACTGAAGATTGTACATTCCCCAAGGAAGCAGAGAGAGCAGCAGCATACATGGCGAAAAAATATCAATGTTCTTGACAACTGTTTGGGGAGAACTTACCAAAGAATTTCCTGGTTTTATCACTGTGCTGGAATTGCACAGTGATAAAATATTTCTCAAGAAGCTTGCTTTTTGGCTTGGAGGGGAAGGCATATACGAAGGCACACTTACTGAGGTGCAATTAATCTGCATAGAGAGGCATACATGAACACTGCAAATAATACAGTTTTAGGTAGTTTTCTTTTAAAAGTATTTTTGCACATTTTTGTGTTGCATATTAAAATTGTAAAAGCTAAAACAGAATTTATTAGTTCTTTCTTACTATTGCCAAAATGATCTAGACACATCAAATATATTCTGCACAGTAGCCTGTAAAATGAGTTCAGTTCAGTTCTGGCTGTAGTGCAGATATCTGCATGGAGGCACCTTGAATACAGGCACAATCTAGCATTCTTGCTAAAAAAGCCCAAAGGGTTGGAACTAGATGATCTTTGAGGTCTGTTCAAACACAAACCGTTCTATGATTCTATGAAAACCTGCAGTTTCTGTGGAATGCTGTACTGATTCCATGCCTGAGGATGGAGGTGGGAATGACCTACTTGGAGCTAGTTACTTGTACAAAACATAGCAGAGTGAGAAAGACCTGCTGGTACCTGTCAATACATACCCCTAGCCAGTATCACGGTTAAAGGCATGAGCAGGATTTCAATCAACAGAGGTTTACTTCTGGCTTTAGAACAGTCAAGGAGAGAAATTATTCTGGGAATGGGAAGATCAGATGTGTACTGTATTGCAGCTGACTGAAGGAGACATCTGTATTAAATACACTGAAGAATACCATATTTGAGCTTGTTGCTCCCCCTGGTGAAATGTTTTGGCAAGATACTTAACATGATTGTTGTCAGTCATTACTACGATCCACAGCCTTACCGAGAAACTTGTTTTTCTGAAAGATCCATAGTATCTGGGGGTGTGTGCTGAGGGTGCTAGCACTGTGGTGTTAATACAGCTTCCTCATGACACCTGCCTTCACACAGCAGCCTTTCTGAAGGTAGGTGAGAATGAAGCTCCTTTCACTTTGAACCGTCCCTCTCAACACTGCATTTTTAAGGCCGTTCATTTAAAGTGTATCAGTTTTCTGCATCAGTCAGAGGCAGAAAATACCCTGGGAACTCTTAGAGGCCTCCACTCTCGACAAACAATCCAGCAAACCACCCCTTGGAAAAGTGAGCACCACTGGCTATATTTCTAGCAAATACCTGGTTTTCTTTGCTGTAATTGTCCAAAAGCAGATGTGAGAGGGGCTGGATCATGGCATTTTCTCAGCCAGACGAGTATTCATTTAGGACAAAGCAATAGGAGATCCCAGCTGACCTAGGAATCTTGATTTGAGGTCTGCTGCTATCACGGAGTTTCTCAAAAGGAACTGAGGAAGAAAGTGACAACTCATTGCCACTTTGGCCTTGCCCTGTCAGCTAATCCCACCTGAGAACTCTTCCCTCTGTCCTACAGTGGCCAGTACCAGAACATAGCCACTCTCAGTGGCTGAAGAGCTGGGTTTCCCTCCCTTGACATCATGTTGTGTGAAGACTGAGGAACGTAAGTGAAGAAGCAGCCATCTCAATCCCATACAACCCTCTCCCAGTCCTTACAGCCTCCCCACAACCCTCATGCCATTTTCAAGCTCAGTCCTGTTTTCTACTAGCACAAGCAACACCTCCATTACAACAGCCCATGCGGGACCCATCTGTCTCAGCACATAAGTAACACTTGCTGTTTCTTGCTATGACCAGAGCTGACAGCCCCTTGAAGGCACAAAGGAGTACACGAGCTGAAGAAGAACAGCAATAGGAGAAGGCAAGTTTTGGAACCTGAATGAGGAAGGAGAGGGAATCACCAACCCATGGCAGGATTCATTCACTGTATGCCAGCAGTCTCTCATTCAGACAGTTGCATTCTTTGAGCAAGTGAACTTCGTATCTCACAGCCCAGTTTCAACCATCAAGAAGTTATTCACATTAATCTCCATTTTCTCCTGTTTATATTCCACCTCATAACTCCAACTCCATGCCTGAACAATTCTGATCCTCTCCCTGGCCTCACACCCACATATTTCAAGTAACTGTTGACTGCTAACTTCTCAGTGACTCACTGCCTGGAGCCCATTCACTGTATGTTCAACTATTTTATCTCTTAAGGCACCATCAACACATAAAAATATTTCATAAAACTCTGCCATGGCTGCTTTCAAAATAGCAGACATAAATGATGCTTGGTTTAGTTTCCTCCAGAAAGGTTACAGACATCCTGTGTTTACTCAACAGAAACATAAAGGCTGAAGGACCATATTCCTGTAGATGTCCATCTTACGAAGGTTCACAGGCTTCTGCTTCTTCTCCAACCTCAGCACCTTCCTCATCCTCCTTGCTATTTTTCTGAGCCTTCTGCAAAAGTCTGGGCCCTGCCAAACCAATAACCAGGGCTCCAATTGGAGCAGTGATTAAGATAGCCAAGAAAGCTACTGTCAGTACATCCATTCCATACTTTTCCAGTTGCTCATCCTGATGACTTCTTGCTGTATCCAAGGCAAGAGAGCCTATTGCAGCCTGCAGGAAAAAAAACATTGCTGAAATGGAGCAAGTAGCCTTTAGCACTGAAAGAGGTAAAAAAGGAGACTAATCACCAGTCAGTATTTAGCATAAATTTGACATTTGTAGTACATTCAATCCATTCTTTTCTAGACAGTAAATAGAAAAGTAAATGTTATACCTAAAAGAACAATTTTTGCTTGGATACATTTTGAATTTTCTAAGCTAATGAGTTTGTCCAGATGGTTCCCTCCCATGAAGAACATTGTTTAGCTGTCCTCTTACCTACATTTCTGGAGGATTTGTGATTAATGAAATGGGCCAGTGTATTCTGCATTGCAGCTGTTAAAATACCATAGAATGCATCTTGACAACAGTCAACTAGCAGCAGCTTCTGAAAGTATAGTTTGCAAATCTTGCAATAATCCTTGCCTGTTTGGAATATTAACTTTAGCCTGTAGTTAACCGTGCTATTTAGGTGATGCCTAAATAACTTAACAATCACTTAAAGAAGGAATGTAGCCAGTCTGAGGCTTCTCTAGCCATATGGCTGTCAGACTACACCTTACCACAAACTGAAAACCCATCCTAAGCCTCTTGATGTGACTGTTCCTGAAGACATTTCATGTATAAGCTGGAAACACTTTTATTTTGAAAGTTCTTAGAACCTGTCTGTAAAGGCACAGTAATATGCAATAGCTGAGAAATAGTTAAATTTCCTATGATATATGTACAATTCACTGTCATTTAATAAGAGTACAACCCAAGATGCAAGCAAAAAACCTTCACACAGAAGGCTCTCCATGCACTTTTCAAGCAGACTTACAGTGGTTTAGAATATGAACTGTCCATATCTACACTCTGCTATTACTAAGCCTGATCCTCTCCCTATTTACTACTGTGCTAGTTATGAGAAGCTTTGCTAATGACAACAGATTTGGCCTGGAATGAAAGTGATGTTGAACTACTTACCTGGACAGTGGCCTTGGGAATCCATGCCAATGAGATAAATATTTTCTCCTTGAAGTTAAACCCAGCAAAACACACCATCAGGAAAGTTGCTATGATTCGCACAATGAGGGCAATGCCCAATGTAGCAACGCAGAGTCCTGCAACAAAGACAAACACTTCTCAGTACTTTGTGCATAGGTGCCTGAGGGAAATAAGGCTCCTAAAACCATAGCTTTAAAGTGGGGTTGATTTTCATTTTTGGGTTTTTTTTTTGTTGGTCAGCCATGATCTGCTTGGCTTTAGATTTCCTTATAGATATTATTTGGAAGCCAATAATGAAAGCTGGATAATTAGTGGATGATCTTACCAACAGTTTCAGGCCTAAGAGATGTAACAGATACTTCTGCACCAATTAAACCAAAAAGAAAAGGTTGAAAGATATTCCATGCAACGGCAACAATTTTTTCTACTTCCTTCTGCAATGAAAACAAAAATAATACATAAATTCATAAAAATATGCCCAAGTAGACACAACATTTAATTAATCAAAGTGAAAATGTATCATAAAGGTTGTCCAGAATTGCTGCTTCTTTGAGCTAACACTAAAAGACTCAAAATCTGTTGTGTACCTTTTGAAGGTCAGAGTGTGTAGCTCTTCCAGTAAATAAATGCTTATTATTTCAAGAACAGAAATAAAAGTCACTGATATTTGAAGAGTGACAAAGCAGTTTGCAGACAAGAGGAGGAAAATAAAAGCACAGACAGTTTCAGTATTTAGGGAGACATTGCAATTTGCACAGCTTTGCCATGCAGTTTCTGAGCCTTTGGGAACTGCATGCTTAAATGTGTTCTTCCATTTGTATCTGAGCACAGTCAGACCCTCTAAAGTTTCAGTCAAGACCTAACTCTGCTTGTACTGCACTCAGAAGCCTGTTTCCATGTGAGCAGGAGCAAAATTAGACCAAGCAAGTCTGAAATCCCATACCAGTAAAAAGCTGAACTTTCCAGCGTGATGTACTGTATAAGGGCAATGCTGTCTTTTCTCCTTGCATTTGAATTTTACATCTAACAATTTTCCTAAAACTGCTGCCAGGATAAACAGGAATCTTCCTGTTCTTCAGTCAACAGAATGGTAGAAGGCTGTAACACAGAAACTTCTGTAACCTTAGAGAGAACAAGGTGGAAATGTACAGACTGCTAAACAGTTTTCTTTATTTGCCTCATTTCACCTTGTTGTCTCACCCTTTTTTTTTAAATAAAAAAACAAACCCAAAAACTCTTTACAGATGTTGGCATCCTGTCAGTCTTTTTACTGTCCACTTAACTGTTCCACCAGTAGGTACTATGTTCCTTGTTCTCCATGGACAGTATTTGCCAAGTGACTTCTACCACAGATGATGGAAGGAGGAGGATGTACGATGAAGTAGGAGGTGATGAGAAGCTCAGCAGGAAAACCTTGGCATCTCTGACTGTACCTGATAGAAAAGAGCTAAGGCATTTGAAAAGAACATCCTTAAGGCCAGAAAGCTTCATTCACTGATCAAAATAATTTAAACTTAGCATTTATAGACTACAGAAGGTCCTTCTTTCTGAAATGGTTTAAAAGCTTTCCAATAAAGAGCTTTATCAGTTCTAATGTCCGTAAGTAGTTAAGTCCCAAGATGAGTTTTTCTTCTTTTAAACTTGGACAACAAGGTAATACTTCCAAATAGAAACTATGGTTTCTTTTTCATTTGTTTTAACAAACCCTTGAGATCTTACTGATCAGGGTCTAGATGGGGATAAGAACATGGACTCTGCTATATCTGATCCCCTTTCCCTTCTTCTCCCCTTCTCCTACTGCATGTCCCAAGGCTACAGCTGTAGAGAGAAAGATGCCCTCAAAACATTAAGTGTAAATGGTATCAAGCAAAAGAGGCAGTGAGACATACAGTGAGAGGTAAAGAAATGCAGTGTGGCAGCAAAGGTAAGGGGAAGCAGGCTTAGTAGCTAAGAAAAAGTAACTAGAGCAGTCTTTTGTATGTTTTTTATATGGCCTTATATCACCCTTTATTGTGGGTACCCTGCTCTCTTTTATCTGGAATACACTGGCTGAGATTTGGGAAAGAGGAAGGAAGATGCTTAATTACTGTTTTCCATTTCACCACCCCAAAACTATGCGTAACAAAACCTCAGGGTATTCAGGCCATGCACACAACTGTATTTTGGGCACCTGTTTGTAAATCCTACCATAAAGTGACTATGTAAGGTTACAGACTCTCAGAGCTGGGACATAAAGCTTTGGATTCCTAGTCAAGTGCCTTGACAAATAAATCTCTTTTAAATGGCTTAAGATGTCTAAGACAAGCCTGTGAGCATTTCTCTGTCAGTATATTAGGCTCTGTACTGATACATATTCACATAACTTTCTGTCCTGCTAAATGTTAAAGACTTCCAACATAAATGCAGAATGCTTTTTTCTTTAATCTGTACCCCTCCTAAGGCTTCATAAATGCATCATTATCACCCCTGACAGAAATTCAAACTCCTGCTGGGCTGTACACACAAAAGGGTTTTGCTATGGTATGCTTCTTTCTGTAAACATTTACCTTTTCCTCAGACCATCCAATACCTCCAACAAAAGCTAAGACTAATGTGCAGAGCCCTCCTGATCCAGGGAAACCAAAGTAGATGCTGCCAAAAACAGCAAACATGGACAGCCCAAGTACAAAATATGATCTCTTCCATGCCAGAGATGCCTGCAGCCAAGGAAAGAGACAAACAAAAAAAAAGTACATTTCTTTTAGAAATGGAGGAAAAAGGTGTCTGCTGATGATTTTGAAGGGAACAATTTGAAAATAGAAATTGTCATTAACCACTGTGAAAGAATCAAAGTTTTCAAGTAAGATGTGAACTGCTGGATTGAGAGCGTTTCTTTTTTTTGACATTAATTCCTAAGACATTTAAAATTTTTAAATGTAATATTTTCTGTCCTCTGCCCATCCAAAGTCTCACTGCCAGTAGGCTTTTTGTATCACAAGGAATATGATTGTCTATTCTAACAGCCCTGCTTCAACTCTGTGATAACAGGATTTTCTACCAGCGCATTCAAGTACTAGAATGATTTATCCAAAGAGAGGTGAAACCCTTGACACTAGATGGGTTTGATCCAGTCTCGCAGCAGACATATCTCTTCCATTGTTGCCCACTTCCATTCATCTGTTTAGTTCCTGTATCTTCTTATGCTATTTGATAAGAAGAAAATCTGGTCCCACTGAAGGCAATAGATGCTTTGCAAATTGACTTAGGTAGTCCAGAACATACCTACTTTCTTCCACAATTTTCTGTTTGCTTAATTGTCCCTTGATAGTAAGTTCATCTATCATTTTAGACAGGCTTGATTTTCATTGAAAGTAACACATTCTAATTAGCACTACTTGTATGCCCCATCACTTAATGCCTACAGTCTCTCCACTTCGCTCATTTTTAATCTTAGGCCTACTGGAAAGAGGCCTACTCTTACAAAAGTAAATGTGTCACACGTCAATCTAATTGATGATTATTTTACTGTCTGAAATGGGTATCAGACCCTTTCTCCTTTACGTGTGGACAATTCCACCACCTTCAATGAGAGCAGGGTGGCAAGCTCAGCTCCAAATTCTCCGTTGGGAAGGACTATGAGATCATACATTGTTACTGGTGCAGTAAACAATCACCTGTAACATATATCCTCACTCCATAGATAGGCTTTGCAACCTGAAAGCTGTTAGCGCTGTACACAGCTTTCCCCAAAACCAGCTTCATGTGAAGCTTGGAAATTAGTACGTTAAGAACATCATCCCTTAGCAAAGAGTCTCTATTTCATTAAAAGAGTTTTTTACTGGTTTTTTACCTGATCGTGGCTTGGGAAGTATCGAACAAACATTCCCAGAATCCCTCCGGCTGCTATGCCAACAGCAACCTCCAGCACCCCACGGAGAACACTGTACAGAGTAGAACCTATTTGGCAAAAGAAAGATGGGTTCAGTAAGATATACATAGACTTTTCATGCACAAACCACACTGTACACCTACAAGAGTGATTCCAGGGCAGTTTCTGCTTTAAATTACCTGCGGCAAAGGGGTCCAGGATGGAATGTATGGCCCTGAAAGCACTGAATAGTGCAACTTTCTCTGGAAGTTCATGCCAAGAAAGAAGCTAGAGAAAAAGCCACTGCAAGAACACTGCCAAACCTAGGGAAATTTGAAAGCATTATGTTGGGCATGCAGGACAAGACTTGGCAGCTAAGGGAGCAGAGAGGGAAAAATGCTCTGAAAATTGTTGTGACCCACAACTCAGAGCAGACAATGTAACATCAAGACTTTTGATCATGAGTAATTTCTCTCTCAATATTCAAGTCCACACATGAACTTTATAAGGAGATATCATTAACTTACAAACCAGTCAGTTATAACAGGACACATATTCTTCAAAACATCACTGTTTGTTCTGGATTTCACCACACACACATTAACCAGCATACCAGAAGAGAAAGCTATTCCAAGGCAAGTGTTGAAGCCTGTGATAGCCAGAATGTCATCAATGCTGCCAGCTGCCATTAGCAAAGTTGGGACACCTTTCTCCACCCCATATCCCCCAGCTTGTAAAATCAGCATTGAGGGAACCACCACAGCAGGGGAGACTGCACCTAGAACAAAACTGAAAACACAGAGGTTCAGTCTCTCTTTAAAAGAAAGCACTGAACTGAAAAACCTCAGAATGTTCTGACCTCAATTCTTTTAAAGCATAAATAAACAAATCTTTACATAAGGTATTTTCCTTACCTTTCCCTGCCGATTACAAGCAGGGGTATTTTTACACACATTTGCAATCAGCTCTTTCTTCCTGCCCAACTCAATACTATAAAAAATAAAGGTCTCAAAGACTTGAGTCTACACCGCAGGCCAGTTATGCTCCCTGACATATGCCTTAATTGTCCCATTTAGGAACCTAGTCTAGACATGCTTATGACTCAGTAGCCCAGTTCCTTCTCATAAAAATCAGTGTGTAGCATAGGAGGAGTTCATCCATCTTGCTCCAGTATATGCATCTGGACCTATTCAACCAGTTTAGATAGAAATAGATAGAAAAAGTTTCCTCTTTATGGATATTACTCCAGAATATAACATGCCGTATCCTTATCCTTGACTAGTGACAGGAAGACTGTCCTATGTGCATTTCTCTACAAGGAAATTCTGAATTGCAGCATACAAATTCTCCAAATTGTGGTATCATTTTCTGTCCCTAGAAGCCCTCTGTGTTGTGGTTAAAGACTCAAGGGTTGCACTAGCTTTGTTCAAGTGCTCAGATCACGAACACAGGAAGATTAATGATGCAAGTACTTGTCCACAGCCTGGAAATGCGACCTTTAAATTAGCCACAGAGCCAGACATGAATGGTAAGCAACCAACCACGGGGGTTAAGCACAGCTTCCTAACTGGGATTAAACTGAGGTCTCTTTTTGGTGCAGAGAACTAACTGCACTTGGATCATTTAGCTGTAGTATGAAAACCAACACATTTGTCATACAGGAGAAAAGAGGGCATGTTACCCTAATATAAATCCCCACTGCCATGGCAAATGCATGAGCAAATAGGCAAAACCAGCAGCTGTGCATGTTTCTGAGATGCATGGTCCAAAGGAAAGCCGTAAACAGACTGCTTTGAGCTTCTTAAGAGCCTGCAATATACAAACACATTCAGACATTAGTCTCAGTACCCTTGTCTTTACAGACAGAAAATTAATGTACAGGCTGATATGGTTTATGAAAAGAAACCTCTCCAAGCTGCAGTACAGGATGTGACAGCTTTACATGGCCTAAGCATGAGACGGGCTCAAGCACAACTGGATTTGGATCTAAAATTCCAAGTGAGGCAGTGAAACCCACTGAATCTAGGGCAAACAAGGTTCCTGCATGTCACAGGAAGGGGTGGCAGAAAATTTTATTTGGCTTCTTGCGCACAGCAAGCTAAATGTGAGAGGCTGGACAGGGATCCATTTGAAATGTGTACCCTCAACACAGCCAACCTGCCCACAGCTACTTGAAGCCGTTTGCTCCATCCACAGCAGAGTTTGCTATAATCCCAAAAGTTGCACAAGCATCCCAAAAAAAAAAAAATCCCCACATCAGTGAGTAACAAAAAGTTGTAGAACCACACGCACTTGGCACAAGGAGCCAAGCATTTCTTCCAGCTGTTTCTCACTTGATATCCGGAGCATATTAAAGTTCCATTTGGCTCAACAACTTCTATTAAAAAATTTCTCTAAACCAGAGTATTTACATGTAACAACTGCCTTTATAAGTTAGTCACAAACGTGACTCTGCTAGGACAGGTCCCTAATTTTGACATGCAGGGGTGACGGGGGGAAATTCAGTGAGCTGCACTTTTTACCAGCACAATTAGGGCTGAGAATTACCAGAGCAACTAACATCTTTGTCTTCACAGCTTCAATTACACCAGGAGCAATTGTAACTGCACATCAAAGCATTGCTCCAGAGCTTTGACTGCCACCTAGGAGAAAAATGAGTCAAAGACGAAGCTCTCTTGGCCACAGAAAAAAAAAGTTGTCATGGAGTATAAAGAAAAGCCGTCTCCCAGAACTGGGCATCCAGGCTGTGTGTAACAAGATGCTCATACAAGCTTCAATGTCTTAGGAAAAGAGACAATCGTAATCTAGGAAATCAGGTATTTTTCGAGAATGACAACACCCTATTTTCCTAAATCTCTGAAGTGTTGGAAACTCCCAAGTCTTCCTTGGTTAAGTAAAATCATTTTAGTTGTTCTGAACTAGTTATACTTGACCTAAGTTTTCTATAAACTTTAAGTGGTCCCTTAAACTTAAATGGGTAGGGACCTTATACAGCTTTATTTCAGCCAGCTGATTTTGATTAAGCAAAACCTCACCTTCATTAATTTATGGGATGTCAAGTTTCATGGTGTGCAGAGGAAGACTATTTTTTTACTCACAGGAGCATTATGGACTTCATTGTGAACAAAAAAAACTAATTATGATGTAAAGCACTGTTTCTGTAGTGCAGCAGGACTCAGGTTTGCCAGTAATGTATTTGCATTAAAATGGCAATGATTCAAAAAAAAAATACCCAAAGAAATAAAAAAGTAAAAGAAGACACACAAGTTTGGATGTTTTAGTTGGCTCAGTTTTTTTGATTTGTGTCAACAACAAATCAAAAGCAACATTCTTTTTCAAGGACTGGGGATCCCTTCCATTACTTGTGTTAGTTTGTCAGTATAAACTGACAGGGAGTTTGGCAGGGAGCGTAAACTCTTCCTGACAAACCAGGGGTATATGTCCTTGAGGTAGTCTGGTCACAAAGTTCAAGAAATTTGTCTAAGGCAAGGGGAAAATGGTCATAAAATCAGTTTTCTTCAGGTAGTTTTTTGATTGCTTGCATGCTTTACAAACCCAACTGCCAATATTAACACACATATAACTATACAATAAAAACTATGCTTCCTGTAATTTACTGTGAGAGTAGTGAGACACTGTAACAGGTTGCCCAGAGAAGCTGTGGTTGCCCCATCCCTGGCAGTGTCCCAGGCCAGGTCGGATGGGGCTTTGAGCCACCTGGTCCAGTGGAAGGTGTCCCTGCCTATTGCAGGGGATTGGAATTGGATGAGCTTTAAAGGTCCTTCCAACCCAAACCATGCTATGATTCTATGACCTAATTTGCAGATCCTTTCAGATGTAACAGTTCAATATTTTTAACAGAACCAATTATTCAATTTTTTTTTTTTTTTTTTTTTGAGGGCTGTTGTATATGTTGCTTCACACAAACAGCTGTTGCCATACCTTTGGATCTAGGCCAAGTCCTGCTCGGGTCAAGATAATTGAAAGAGCAATATTCCTCAGTGTTGCCGACCAGTGCAGATTTATCTGGACGATGTCACTAATGAACCATATATTTCGGATCAGGAAACCAGCAAGTAGCATCCCTTAAATGAAAGCAAGTGCCTGTCAAATTATTTGGTTTTATTGCACAAGAAAAGCTTGCATAGCATTCTAAAAATAGACACCATATTATGTATTTATGAGAAATGAAGAAACAATGTTCTGAATTATTAACCATGTTTCAACAATGGGGACTAAAGCATGGAAAGAGACACATTTAAAGCAATGAAAGTGGCCTAAGAACACATCAGATCACCAACTAGTAAATCCACATGATGCTGACACATAGCTTCAGTGCGAGTCAACAGAATTCAGCTTTGTTCACCAGGTACAGATCATTCTTGCCATAAGAAAAGACCCCTCTGCATCCTTAAAGATATTTTTCTTCTTAGCTTGTTAAAAACATGAAAAGAGGAAGATTGTCTAATACTGTGTATTTACCTCAGAAGTTGGAAGTCATTAAAAATCCTCTTAGGTGTAAGAAATGCAGGTATCAGGGGAACTGCAATGCTGAGTTCATTGGAAAATACAATCTAAAACAGCTAACAGACATTTTAAAAGTCTCTGGCAATATGATTTTTATGCAAAGAGGGGGAAAAAATCAGGAACTTGGTCTTATCTTCTACTTCAGCTACTTGCAAGATCCAACCTTTTGCAAATATTAGCAAAGCTACCTAATCAGAGACTTCCTGCAAAGCTACTGGAACTGAGGTTCTGGAAGGATATGGAAAAGTACAGGGAAGTTTGACTTGAAACGTAGATCTGCAGAGATTCTTGTAGGTCCTGATGATTCAAACACACATTTTTGTGTCATAAATTTATATTAGCCATATAAAGAAACAGGAAACAAAAAAAGATGAAAAGTACACACTGCTCAGGTTGGTCCCAGCTTGGTGTGGGCCTTGGCTGCGGACTTGATTTGTCCTGGAACATACTAAATTTTTGGACCTTGTTCTTTCTACCACCTCCCAGGAAAAAAAATGGCATAAGTAATGTACCTCATGACAATTATATCAGGCTAGCATAATGATCACATGCTCTTTGCAATGTGTGCATGAGGTCCAAATCACTGGAGCCACCGCCATCTAGAAATCAACCCAACAAATCAAAAAACGCCACCTCAATGGATATCTTCACTGTTCTGAGCCATGTTGCCTACTACAGAAACCTCTCTGCAATGTGTACCTAAAATATACTAGATGTCTCTTTCAGTAGCAATTTCACTCCATTTTTTCCTGAGACAGAGGCTCACTATAATGTGCTTAAGGGCTCAGCCATCCACATTACACTCAACTGCACCTAGCAGAAATGGATTAAAGGCACGTAAGAATACAAGAATTGTATTTCCAGTGTGAAAAAGAGTATTCAAAGACATTGTCCATCTTTTCCTTTGACTTACAGACTTCTCCATTTTTCCCCAAAGACTGGGATCTGAATGATGAACTCTGCCCTAAGCAACTCAACAGACGTGTGCTGTCATGTGTTTAAGTTTCTGTTGCTCAGGATTACGGGTCTGACATGCAGTTTCATGCTCAACTCATAATTTTTAGATGCAGATTTAATTTAAGAAAGAAAAAAGCAGAATCCAAATGGTCAGATTCTTTTTCTTTTACCTTTTTTTCTCCGTGTTTACCAAGAAAGGGCAGAATCCCTATGTGTTACATTCTGTATTCATGTCATTGCAGGCAGATATGCGACATGCAAAACTTCCCTCCCTCTCATTTGAATTTATTCTCACTCATGAAACTAAGCAGGGCAAGAACACACATGCTGCCTGGACAGAGCTGTATATGATGCTATCGAGCCCTTCTGTAAATAGTGCTACTGTGTGAAGCACAACAACAGCTATGCAGGTTATAAGATCTCACCTGTGCACTGCAGGCAGGTATTTATAGCCTACTCTGCCATGAAATTTTACTGTCTTATGCACTAAACATGGTAACGGGGTGGTACACAACTGGTAAGAAGCTTCATTTTTCAGCTTCAAGGACATCGCAGCACTTCACAATGTTGTACTGATCTAACCAAAACCTCCTTTAGGAAGGGAGTTGGAAAAGGTTCTGATAATGCCAGAATTAACATCAGTTTCTATTCTGCATTTTTATATAAAAGAAGATATGGATATGAAAAAAATGTTATGACTGGTTAAAAAATAATTCTCTTCAAAAGAATTACTCCATGTGGTCAGTTTTATTTTCTCAGGTTTCAGTTATCTAGAGATAAAGGAAGGAGAAAGGAATTGCTTTGGACTACCAATAGTAGGGAATTCTTGTAGTGTTTTCTTTGGAAAACACTTTCATTGTGCAAGATACATGAGAAACTGCTCAGCAATAATTTCTTTATGTATTAATTATTCTACTGTAATAGCAGGCCTAAATTAAGACTCCTTTTTGGTAACATTATACCCAAATTTTAAGTAACTGTGACAGAGGAGACTGAAGGAAAATAATCTTAGAATCTGTAGATATACAGTTCTCTGGTCCCCAAAGAATTAAAAGGAGAGCCTTAGTAACATACAGGCAATTTCACCGGAGACAGACTGGGCAATTTTGCACTTTCTCAGAGAAGACTGATAAAAGTCATTTGGAAAAGCTACAGATTTTGTGTGTGACACAGTTTGCTTATTCCCAATCCAAACATACCTAGCTTGCAGATGCTACTTGACAGTTTAAACCACTCAAATAGATGGGAAAAAATGAAGGAAGGATATCTTACCCAGAAGAGCAGGGAGAGAGGGTAGAGTTCGTATTTTAATGACTCCAAAAATTTTCCCGCCGATGACAGCAAAAAAATAAAGAAACAGAATTCCAAACAGATTTCCACCTGGGAGACACTCAGCCCCAGTGATGGACCAAACCACAGCCCAAACTAGGACCACAATTGCAACTGGAACGAAACAATAAATATTCATATTTAGTCATCTCTCAGGGATGCCTTTGCTTGCTATTAGATCACTTCTGTTTTTCTACTAATAAAAACAGTACCCTGACTTTGAAAAATAAAATCACTTACCTTAAAAACTAGTTTAATCATAACTATATGATTAATTCATCTTTGATGCACCCTAAACTGATGTTCTGATTTTATAGACGCTAAAATACTTTGAAAAATTATACCAGGAACATCATTAGGGACCAGAAAGTACTGAGTGAGCGTTGGGGCCACTATGGAAAGCACTTAACAGGTCCTGAACTTAAAGTAAAGACTTTCACTTATCTTGCCTTTCCATGTCTTCAGCTACTTCAAAACTGCAGTAAGAACCTGCTGCTGTACAGCTTGGCATATCTTCAGGCTAATGACTGCAACTCCAATTTTATTCTTAAAATAATTTAAGTATCATTTTTGGGGTGGTTGTGTTTGTGCAATACATTGCTATCGCTGGGGGGGGAATCTGAAAGAAGGTCATGTGTCTGGGCAATGTGAAGTAGTACAAATACTTCCCTTGATAATCAATCAGAGAGGGATAATACAAAGCGGAAAAGAAAACTTGAAAAGTATTATGAAAACAGTAAGTGAAAATATTATAAAATATGTGAAAGTACTGTGCTCTTTCCAGGTTCCCAAATCTGTTCCTGCAGTTATCCAACAGGAAGAAGCATGCATAGATATAAAAGCAGAAGGCTGAAGGAGAGGAAAAAATGTGTTGAATAAATCCCTCTTCTCATAAGAAAATGTACTGCATTTTCAGATTAGATTTTTCTTAAACTGATTTAAAGGTGGCAGGTGGCAAAGGGAAGACCAGTAGATTTTCAAGCATAAAAGCCTAAGAATCCTCAGTGAGGGAGAATGGAGGCTGTGCAAGCAGCTGAAACCACAGGAAGTGTCTTTTGTTAGGAAAAGTCTGAAATAACTGGTTAGCCAGGCATTCTCTTCTGTGAGACTTCAGTGTAGGGCATGTCTTAAACAGAATGGGTCAGTTTGCCATGTAGTTAGGAGGATTCTTGGCTTTACACACCTACAGTATTAAGGAACAAAAGAAGTTATCTGTCAACTCTCATATTTTGTTGCCTTAATTCAACAAAAAGCCATCCAGTGTGACAAAAATCCTACTGTGTTTATAATCATCCTAATGCCCCCACACCAAAACAAAGTATCAAGACAAGAATTAGGAGGTCTTTCTTCTGATGAAAACAATTTGTAATGCAAAAACATACCTACCATGCTAAACACACAACAGAGGATGGAGGAACAAAAAAATATACATTCAAATCTTTGTTTCACCTGATTTTTTTTTTTTTTCTGCTAAAACATTGAAACAAAAGTGTGATATGTAAAGCTATTTCCCTTTGTTATTTTCAAGGACAATGGACAAATATCATCACATCCAGAGAAATGAGTACTTCATCTGCCATTTTTTGTTTTAACTAGACTCTGGTACATACCATTTGTCACTGTTCGGGACAGTAAACCTTGAGGAGGACACGTAAATATTTGGCTCCATGTTCTTGCAGGTAGTGAAGACCTTGATGTTGGTTCCAGAGGTTGCTGAGCACAGTGATTCAAGAGAGCAGTTTCTTCTGTTTGTATATTCCCACTAGGACCTTTGGCATCTACTGCTGGTGCCTCCTGAACGAAAAGAATGAAACTCCCTCAGAAACAGCACTGTATATACCTAAAACAGTGTACAAGACCTGAAATCAGCTACGATGCATGAATTCCACACTGTCTACAGATTACTACATTAGTTAATTAGTTCCACTTCAAGCTGAAATTGCAGCCACTAATTTCCAGCAATCTAATATACCACAGACTTTTAACTATCACTGTAGGAATGGTCCAACTTTGAAGCATTTTTGGGATTTTTGGTGATGTGTTTGTTTTTGCATGGCAAAAAGAACTGCATGTGAAAGACTGTGGGACATTTGCCTTTTTATCTGCAACTGACAGGACTCCTGTCCCAGTACAAATAGCAGCTGTTCATATTTGATGACGAAACGGTATTAACAGGCCAGGTTCAGGCTGTCTTGTACACAAGCTAAATATTTGTTAATATTTTAAACAATTTGATAAGGTTCTGCTTCCAGTCTAGATTTCACAACATAGTAATTGATAAGCATTCCAGTGAGACAGTGTCTTTAATATAACGCATAAACAATTTCTGTTGCAAAGCCCTGGACCAAAGTAACAAACCTACTTATGACTAGAGATGAAAGAAAAAGAACAGCTGGCCAGTGCAAGCATTACTTACATGATCCATTGCTAGAAGTGTCAAGCTGGTAAGTCAAGGTAAAGATGGAGAAATACTACCCTAGGAGTTATTTCCTTGAAGAATGTTTCCTTGAAGCTGTTCTCTTATACTGATTCATTCTGCTTTTCCATCCTCATAGCCAAAGTGCTTTTTGACCATTTTTGGATATGTGTCTCACTTCAGTTTTAGGGTCCTTATTTTTGACAAGTTAATCATCTGCCTTCTCCTGTGATTATTCACCTTCATGTCATCTCACTGTCATAGCATGGACATGGAATTCTTGCCTATAATGTGGTTTGGCCCTCCTCCAGTAATAGTTCCACATTTCCAATTATTTTTTTCTGCCTTGTCTCTCTATCTCTAGATATAGATATATCTCCCTTACTCAGAGTCACAGTTGGAACACGAATCTTGTGAGCTTTCAGCATTTACTTGTTTATCTACTCTGTCATCACCAGCAACAAGTGTGTATAATGACACACCATACAGTACTTACCTTTACAGTAAATACTATATGTTTACTGTAAAGTGCCTTTTAAGTTAAGAACTTTATTCTTACTTGCATTTACAGCAAATCTTTTTTAAAGCCACGGTAGTTTCCAAGAACACTGGAATTATAGTTTAAAACTGGCAGAGGTGTTTATTTTTCTTAGATGAGGAAGACATGCAGGAACAACTTTCAGCAAGTGGACTGATGGACACAATTTGAAAGCAAAGAAGCAATTTTAAGGCCACAAAATTCTCTTAAATAGCTGATTGTAAAATATAACCTGATGCATTTTCCACTGATTTTCCAGCAATCGAACATACCACAGACTTAAGAAACCTGAACATTTGTTAACTGTAACAAATTTCTGCTGAGAAAGTTTCTCTCTGTGTTCCCTTCCAATGTAGGGATTTTAACAGGTGTAGAAAGAAAACACAGAGAAGGAAGGTTCCTTCTGACTGAAACTGTACTTTGAGACCCTAATTAATTACCTCACTTCGCTTATGCAAGAGAATCATGCCATTTCTCTCACATACTGATGGCTCAAAATCTTCACTGTCTTTTACAGTATCCTCCTTTACCATTGTTGCAAACCTAAGGAAAGCAATAAAGATAGAAAAGTTAGAGAGAAGCACATAATGCTATTTTCCAGATTGAAGGCTTCTCATTGATTTTGCTTCCTTCCCCATAGATCAAGTATTTGGAATGCAGTGTTTTTTGCATGCCTGTGTATGCTATATGTAAAAATAAGACAGGAACTAACAGACCAGTATTAAGGTTACAAAGTCAAGCACTAAAAAAATTTAATTAAAAAGTCTGAGTTGTAGAATCACAGTGATCTGTACTAACCTGTTATTTCCTCCTTAAAAGAATGGCTGTTATGTGTATATATATATACACACACACACATATATGCATATATATATTTGTACCTCCTATCAGTGCAACATAAAGGTTATTTGCTGTCAACTCCACATACCAAGACCATTAGTTCTGAAAGTGTCAGAGTCTCTGTGTGCATGGCAGTGCAAGCAACCATTTCACAAAGTTAAGAACAACTGTAGTTTCTAAAGCACACACACAAGGGGACACTTTTTCTGTAACTTAAACCTGACTAGATCCAGTTTGATTTTCAGGGGAATTTTCAAGAACATGCTTCTGTTAGATGTGATTACTCACAAACACCTTGACTGTGTATCTAAGGAAAAGATGCCTCTTTGAATGAAGATCAGAACTATGCACAACTTGCACTCTATAATCAGGTGAAGCTGATAAAACATGGCTCTTTCTTACTGCTTATGTCCCACGGAGATACTGCTAACAGTGAGAAATAAGGTCCAAGTTGTTTGTGGGTAACTGTCATTGTACTTACTCAGTCTAACCAATCTATTTCTTGTCCCATAGATGCTAACAAGAGATGAGGCGGTGTACTGTTCTGTGCATCGGAATTGGTTTTGTTAGAATATTTATTGTAGTTTCACAGGTGCACGCAAGCAAGAGGCACAGACAGTAAAGGTGTGCATATATTCTCTAAGTCCATTTCAGTGCTAAGGGCATTTTTTGGAAGTCTTTTACATTGCTCTGGCCATAGAAACACTGCTCAAGTTAAGCAGAACTTTTGAGTCAAGAAATTTCTTCCTTGCTGAATTGCTGGGACCAAGTCAGAAAGGCAATTCTCACAATTATCAAGCCTTCAGTTTATAATTACATGCTTCATATTTGAGAACAATTGGTGCCATGAGCAAAGACAGAGGCTATTGTAACACCGGGGTGTTTCTGTTTGAGCTCTTCTGATACTAAATTGGCTTGAGACTTGGCCAAGGCACAGAGGAAGAATACAGAGCCATAGGCAAACAGCTTCCATGTCTTCTAAGGTATTAGTTATGTTTTCTTTCCTTTTTAGATGTAAAACATTAATTTGCTCCAATTCCAGTACTGTTTTATATTTTTAATTACTTCTTGTGGAACCAAACAGTTGTGGTCTTGAAGTTTTTTAACAAAGTGATATTCCCCAACCCCCCCATTGGGATTGTTCATCCTTTTGTTGGTGCTGGGAATCCATGAATGCCAGTACACTAACTGAAATAGAAAGTATGAGCAACGTACCAGTGCCTCCCTCCTTCTTTCCACCTACCATTTCCTCAGGGTATATGTACTTAAATTTTGTAATTCTGAAGGGTGTGTGGGTAAGGGACAGAAAAGACAGAAGGATATTGCTCTCCATCCAGCTGTGTATGGGCAACATCCCAGTTCCTGAGATCACAGGATCTCAGGATCCTGTTGACAGAAAAAACATTGACACTTCTGAGAAACCCAAGTCTACCTTCAACAGCTTCAGGTCCTGAATACGTAGTTCAGAGCAGCATATTTTACTAAACAAGACGACTGGATGTTCCACTTAGCAGGGATCCTTTCAAGGTGTGAATGAAGGGTCTGACAGTGTATGTGCTGTCCTTGACTGTTTTGCACCACATCTTCACCCTTTTAGGTTCTTGATACTGCTGCTTTCAAGCAATAGCCAGTTGGATTAATGAGACCACAGTGAGTAGCTAGTTTACTCACATCACAGTGGTGGGGTTTGGAGTTCATGGTACTTGGTTGTGGTTGGTTTTATGGTTTTTGTGGGTTTGTTTTTGTTGTGGTTTAAGCCCAGCTGTAACTCAGAACCACACAGCCGCTCTCCCACTCCCTCCCTTCCTCCGCCCCGCTGCCGGAGGGATGGGGAGGAGAATCAAAAGAATGTTAACTCCCGCGGGCTGAGATAAGAGCAGTCCAGTAACTAAGGTATAACACAAACCACTGCTGCTACCACCAATAATAATAATGATA